>JARHVA010000048.1:2837500-2875000 GCA_037957365.1 Torreya grandis
TAGAGAGGTTTGAAGTATCGACACTGACTAAGAGGTATGGTTCAACTATATTTATGCACTCACACATTTTTTATAGTTTAAACTTAATGTCTTGTACTTCTTCATGGTATTCTTTATGTAGTTACTTTCATTTTCTTTCCCTACCATCATTGATTATATTATGGTGCACAACCTTGATGGCCATCTTGATAAGCACATTTGTAGATCACATTAGGTTCATGGCATAAGATTTTATGATGAGGGATTTATGCCTTTCCTTAGGTTATTTTTTTCCCAAAATAGGCACTTTAGGTGCCTCAAAGTTAGGCTCATCTATGTAATGGTCAAACACAAATGCAAGACATTTGTACATCCTAGTTATGGTGGCTTGGGGGGCATGTGTCAAACATGTACATGTATTCATCCTCTAAACCCTTCCATGCCCTTTTTCATATCCTTATTTCCATTTCATCCTTATCAATGATGGTGATATTCATTTTCTCTTCTTCCTCTTCACTAGCACCATCAATTTATTTGGTGCTCTTGTAGGAGGATGCATCTACTTTTTCCTTGAGGGGTTATTCCTCAAAGTTTTCCCCTTCATATGATTCTTCCTCTTGGGGTTTCTCAATGTTGACTTCTATGTTTATTCCCTCATTACCATCATCAATTTCTTATTATTGGGGTTATTTTGTAGTCCCCTTTTATTTCTTAAAGGCACCAATATCACCTTATTTTTTTGAGGTGCCTCTTCACTACTTGGGTACACCTCTTGTACAACTTTTTTTGCTTTCCTAGTGGGGGTGCTGCATGCCTTTTCGGCTACTTAAATGGCAGTTCCATGCTTGTGAGAAACATTTTGGCCTTATCTACCTTGGCCACTTCCTTTTCCTTTGCACATATGTAATTCTCTTCAAGTGCCAGTACCATCTCAATTTCCTCCTTGTTATGGACCATTTTCTTCTAAAACATTCTCTTCTCCTCTTATTTTCATGGAGGTTATGTGGAGGGTTCTTCTCTAGATGAGGAGCTCACTAGATTCTCTACATATTCAATCATAGTGGTTATGCCACTTTGGAGGGCCTCCTATAGATCCTTGGTTCTTGGATCCTCTTCCTCTTATTATTTTAAGATATATGCTCTTATGCTTCATTATTCCTTAGTGTCTTCCTCCATCATAGGCACGAGGGTCTCTTCCTTCTCCATTTATTTTAGAGCTATTTTTAGGAATGTAACAAGTCCCTTAGACTTATTCTTTCTATGATTTTTATTAGAGGAAGAAGTCTTTGGTGTGAAGGTTACATGCTTCTTGGGAAATGGAGGTGTATCTTATTCTCCAAAGGTAATCTTCAACTTGATGCACTCCTTGATCTCTTCAAGTGTCTCTCCCCACTTCTTATAGGGGGTATTCTCCTACATCTTTGGTGATAGATTCCATTCATCACTGATCAAGAGGGGGTGATCATTATATTTTTATACAATGGCACCCTTCTTGCATGAATATGTCTTGAAATATAGGTTAAAGGTTCACTTTGGAGGGGATAGAGATCCATTCAGTTGGAGTCAACATATTCATCCTTAGTGGCCTTTGCTCTTGAGTACACAAACTATCACCTCAAATTATTCTTTTTTAATCCACAGTCTTTACTAGGATATCTAGCTACTACATGTTGAGAATCCTACTTAACACCACCATGTATAATTTAGTGGAAAATACATAAGGCAACTTTAGACAACTAAATAGGTTTTCATCTATGAGTTCCAAGTACACTACATAGAAATATTTTACTATGGTGAAGGTCACAATTGCTACCATATGATAGGGGAGTTCCTACAAGATGTGCCATTTAATCCCAAACACATTGATGTATTGGTCGTATCACCCTTGAACCCTTGTTTTCTATTTTTGGGAGAAGTTAGGTGGGTAGATGAAGTCTTGGTACTTTAGCACCAAAGAGTCATTATGTAGTGGATACACCCAAAGATTTTCATCATCACTATCAGGAACACTAATCTTCTCCATCATAATCAATATCAACATGGAACCCCACCTAAATATCTTACATGCCTTATGTCATTCCAACACATTCTTATCAATATCTTATATAATAAAATTGAAGATGTTGAAATCTTCCCCTTACACCATGTGGTGGGTGATGCAAAAATAAGTTTTGCTGATGTCAAACCAATAGATGATAGGGCAAAGCTTAGAGATAATGAGGCACATCATTAATCTCATGTTAGGCTCTTGAATGTCCTTGATCAAGAATACGAACTTTGCTTTGGAGTAGCCTAAGAGTTTTGTGATCCTTTCCACCTCCACATGATTCTCCATTATTTGAAAGATGTCTATCTCTATGATTCGGATCCCTATGATTCTATCGATAAGGTACATTGATATTTACATGTGCCTCCTTAAAAAATAAAACCTATAGCTATGGATGAATGAGAGGAGGAGTCATACTAATTTCTCTATCTTACCAAAGATTGGTAATTCATACAATCAGGTCACACCTATTATTTTTAACTTATCTTAGATGTAGACATCAATTATTGTCATACTCACCTTGGTCTTATTTCTTGTATCAACCATCTAGTCCTGGTTGAGTTTTTTCATGTTGCTCAATAGCTGATGGTTGTATTCCTTCAATCAACACATACTATGACCTTAGGGGTGAATTAAATTTCTCTATAAGCAATCTTATGACTTGCTTCTAGATTTTCCATCGTGATTCTAACACCTTCTACCAATTATGCCTCTTTCTTTGTAGATATTACTTATTTTACCTTTTTCACCTTTTTGGCATCCTTTCATGCCTATGTTAGACCTAAACTTAATCTTTTCTTCTATATTTAGAACTAGATACTATTAAAGCATAGTTGGTTGATATTTGTTGAAGCCCTTAATGTTGTTTTTCACTTATTCATAGTCATGAGGTTTGCAACTATGGCTTCATCTCTCAAGATTTATGTGCCATTAATGGTGGCCTTAGTATTCTGTAGAGTTTCTATTACCTAGTTTCTCTCATAATTCCTCTCCATTTTCCTTCTTTTTAATTCAAAGTGGAACACAATCTCTTTTTTAGTTTAACCATTCTTACTTAGGGCTATGAATGCTTAGGTTTTCACTCATGGTAGCATTTTTCTAGTTTAGCTCTAGCCCCTCTATGTATTCAGCTTTGTGTTTGGGTTAAAATTATCTCAAGGTTTGTAACCTAGTCCAATGTGTTGTTTGACTCTTTATATATTATTTTCAGCTACTACCCCATTAATGGCTAGTGAGTAATGGTATGATGACACATGGATTTTTTGAAATCTATTAAACCCATGAAATCTATGAAAATCTACTACCATATTCTCATTTATTGTAGATATTTATGCCCCCACCATCACAATAATTAAATTATCTTAAGGGCTTATTCAGTCAAGTGACAAGTGATTCAAATGATCACTTCCTACCAACTATTGGGTGGGTGAAAATTATCTAAATAATATTCCTCTTGTAATTTATTCACATTGGTACAAACTTTGCCCTTATTATGGCAACCTAGGCATAGTGATTCACATGAGCATGATTCAAACTCCTTGGTTCCATCTCTCCTTCATGCTATGCTTCTTTTCAAGTGCATTTCCATGCCTTGGTTGATTTATTATGTTTTCATCTCTTCTTGATTTGACCTTCTATACCCCATAAAAATCCTTGTACTGATCATCCAACACTTCATTCTCTTAGTTTATTGTACACTATAATCTTGTGTGATTTCATTTGTCAACTTGTACTCATGTCTTTCTAAATTTGGTAAACTTCATGTGCCTAAAAACTTAGGTGTTTAGCCTCAAGCGCTTAGAGAGCATTTGTGATCAACTCACCTAACTAGATTTATGAATGTAAGTGCAATAAGAGTTCTTCTATGGGCCTAAACATGCCATGATTTTTCAACTAAAAAAAATAAAATAAACATAAGGAAATGTTTGACTTACACCAAATTTTATTCTAGTAAAAAAAATTGACTTGTGATTATGAAGTTTGTGCTTGATGGTACAAGTAACATTCTATTGATTATAGGGATTAAATCTATTACCATTAAAATGCCCAGGGAAAATTTCACCCATCAATGTGCATAGTTTACATTCACTAGTCTCTAATATGTTATGGATGATATAGGGTCCCATGCACCTAATCCATAATTTACCTAGGTCTTTGAGGTAATTTGAGTCATAAAGTAAGACTAGGGATATTTCAGTAAGTACCTTATACTTGATATGCTTATCATGCCATACATTTTGGCATGCCTTCTCTACTTGTTAACTCCATCTTGCTTGGGCATGTGTCTTGTCTAAGTGATTCAAGTCTTCTAGGCATGCACTTAAGGATTCTTGGGCATCCAATCAACCAATACACATGATGCATAATGAGGGACTAGAAATTACATGGGTAGAATGACCTCTATTATAAACACTAATTAAAATGGTTTATCCTTGTTTAGGCACTTATAGGTAGTACAATAGGCCCACAACACTATTGATACATGGTCACCCAATATTTGTGACCAACATCATATATTTTTGTGAGGAATGTGCCTAATATATTATTACATTCCTCAATAGTGTCATTCACTTAGGGATGATAAAGTGTCATCTTATGGTGCACCACCATATATTTATTCAATAAGATTTAAATAATTGCATTGATAAAGTGCATACCATAGTCTTTAGTCAAGCTAAGGAGGCATCCATAACAATTGATGATGTTCTCCCAAATAAACCTTACTACAGTGGCAACTATGTAATCTTTAGTTGGAACTAACTTAGCTTACTTAGTGAAATAACATTTGGACATCAGAATGTACCGTGTGCCTATGTGCTTCATAGTGGGAGAAATAGGCCCAATAAAGTCGAAGGCCCATTTTTAAAATTATGCCTAAACAAGGAAGGGGATGAGAGGCATCTCATCTTGGTGGTTAGGCTTTACTATGCACTATCATATGTCACATGCTTTTGTTCAATATTTTTTTATCTTGAAATAGGGTCAGCCACCACAAGCCTAATTGTAACACCTTTTATGTTATAGCATATCTAGCATAATGGCCTCCAACAATCCCCTCATGTGCCTCTTACAAGAGTGATCCTCACTCATGCTCTAGGACATATCAGTGTAGGACCTCATCTTGAATCAACTTGTATAGTTCCCTACCAATTAGTTGAAATGAGGAAGCATAAAATACAAGCTACTTTTCCTTGGTCATCATAGTCTGGGTTGCAGATCTAGATGTCAAAAATATAGTGATTTATGCCAAGTATTTTAGGATGTGTTGGACCTTGTAAAGCTATGTGTTAGGTATATCATTTTTAATAAGCACCACCACATCAACGAAGTTGATGTGGGATAGATGGTTTGGGCTTGAGTTTTATTTTCCAAGTTTTATGACCATAGAAAACTAGAATTCTTGAAACAAAACTATCCATTGACAAATGTGCCCATGGATAATGGGCTTTTTCACCAAGTATTTAAGCACCTCATGATTAGCAAAGAATATGAAGGGGGTCACAAATAGGTACTATTATAAATTTTTTAGGGCATAAAACATAAAAAACATCTCATTCTTAGTTGTGGTGTAGTTCTACTCTACTTTGATCAACTTTTTACTTGTGAAAGAAATAGGATGGTCCATTTTACCTTCACCTGGTTGCACTAGAATGGTGATGATAATAGTACTAGATGCATCAACATAGATATGGAAGGGAGTCATATAATTGGGAAATTTTAATATCAATACACTTACTAGTTTGAGATTCAAGGTCTCAAATGCATCTTCCTACATTGTGGCCCAATAGAATGGTCTATCCTTTCACAAGAGTTCTTCAAGTAGTACTACAATCTTGGAATAGTTCCTTATGAACTTATTATATCAACCACAATTTATAATAAATATGTGAACATCCTTGTGTATTGATGGGTTATGGAGATGAAGGATGATGGTGATCTTTACTAGATCAATGAAAAAACCATCCTTATAGATGATGTGCCCAAATAAAGTGCCAAATGGTGTTGTGAAAACACACTTATTGAGGTTCAAGGATATCTATAACTATCTCCACATATAAAACATTAATACAAGTTATCATAATGATCCTTTAATATCCTATACATAGTCTAATCATCTAAGTACACTTGGAGGAATTTTTGAATGAATTCTGTAAAAAGAGTGATCACCACTCGAGAGAATATGGTTGGCACATTATTGAGTCCAATGGGAATCACATTATATGTAAAACATACCCATTCTATCACAAAGGTATTTTTAGGCTTGTCCTCTTACTTGATATTGACTTTATGGTATTTTGAGAACCTATTAGTGAAAGTGTATATCTCATAACTTGTAATGCCATCTAAGACTTCATTTGTGAACAGAGTTGGAAATGGGCTAGTTACATAGTTACATTTAACAATCTATAGTTGACACAAATATGGATACACCCATATTTATTGATATTTATGACCATAGGAAAAACCAATTTAAAATCTTTCATAGGGTAGATAACACCTATGGCTAGCATGCCATTGATTTCTATCTTGACTTTGGCACTTAAATTGGGGTTCATCTTGTAAGTTCACTTTTTGACAAGTCTTGCATTAATGACTATATTGATGCTCATATTCCAAAGGGATGGGTGTATGACCTACATATCTCATTAATTTTAAGAGATCAAATCTTATAATTCCTTTATGAGGTCTAAAATATGCACCAGCTCCATGTTAGACCAATAGGCTTCTAGAGTAACAATCTTAGGTTCCCCTTCTGAGATGATATCTACCTTTGTATTTTTTAGTGGTGCATATTAGGGCTCATTATTTTCCTAATGAAAATCCTTAAATTGTCTAGTACCCTTAGTTATTTCTATGCAAAGATAGGTAAGGTCTTCTTCTTTTGGAGCACTATCATCAACTTGGTACACAAACTTCCTTTTGTCTATCAGGTTTATCTAGTTGTGGGCCTTCCATGTTTCATCATCCTTATCACTGGAGTCATTTTTGAGGGTTTTATCTTCAAATAAAGTTTGGAGTGCCAACCCATTTTCACTGAACATGTCTTTTAGGTGCTCCTCTAATATTGAAATGTAATTAAATATTGACCTCCAAACTATCTATAGTGGCTCAATCAGTTCAAGATTTTATGAAGAAAAGGAGGTGGTGTGAACCAACTAATCCTTTAGTAAATCCCAATTGGTTGTCTCATGGTGCATCTCATTGACAACATACCATGCCCATTCATAAGTCTTTAAGGTCCTATAGAAGGTGTACACCCATAGGTATCTTGGGGCATTTTTATCATAGATAGTTCATGTTTACTTGTAAAGGTGCACATGTGTTATAGGGTCATAGTCACTAGAGTAGGATGAGATGTCCATGTTCTCATTACTCTTTATGAATCTAGTGTAAATAACTACCTTCACATCTTTCTAATTTGGCAAGCTAGGTATTTGCACTACCCACCAATGAGTGATAGTAATATTTAATTTATACACTATAGTACACCCATTCTATCCACCTCTTTTAGGATGCATTATTTGATGTCATAAAAATACTATTCCACTAGATTATTCCCCTCATATCTTAGAAGTACCACAAGTTTTCCATTACTAAGGTGAAATACTCTCTTTCCCTTCTTCTTGGTGAAAGGGACACACCTTTTAGAAGCATGGTTAATTTGGACCCATCTTATCTTTAATAGTTTTGGTACCTTCGTATGTACTAAATGACATCTTCGACTAGTGGTCTCATAAGCTTCCTTGACCCATCAATTTCAAACAACATCAGTGGTGTCTAAGGCTAATTTCCCATCTTCCTAAGAAATCACTCCTTGATTTTTATGGTTTAAAGTTTTGGTTCCTTACACCATGATGTTATATATGTGGTTGATCTCATCTTTTAGGTTCACACTCTCAACATAGGGGGGTCCTTAATCTTGTGAGAAGGATATAACTACACTCTCCTTTTCATTTTCAAAAGTCATGTAACACTTCTTGAAACACAATCTACATTGTTTGCATAATACCATGGCCTTCCTGTAAGTACTGGGTAGTTATCATGTTCTATGAATTCAATTACCTCAAAGTCAACATGAAATTTGATGCCCATGATGTCTACAATTTCACTCTTCAAAATTTTGATAGGCTACACCTAGGTTTTATGGCCATGAAAAGTACATGAGGGGAAGTCCTAAAGGTTGCCTACCCATTTTTTCTAAGAATTCTTGGTCAAGATGTTGATCTTAGTGCCTGTGTTTACAAGGACCTCACAAATAGACCATCCATCAATAGTGGCATCCATGAGGAGTTCTTGGTCTTACTCTACATTTTGTGTATGTCTAACTTCTCATGCCCTCTCCATGCATGTCATAGTGGCCTCAACTTACTTTTACCCTACATGTTCTAAGAATAAGTTATTCAATAGGGGAAATATTTCATCAATTTGTAGGAGGCATATGATCTCTATTAATTGTTATATCTCAACTTCTTATCTATTTTTCTTCTTTCAAAAATAAGTAGATTGCACTTTTAGGTGTCATGCCAGTTGGAGATCCCCTTGCAAGTTTTGGATTACACGCATGGCCTACTATAATGCATATTGGGTAAGGTACAACTTTGGGTTTAGGATGTATAATGTGCTAAGTGTGACCCCTATACAAATATTCTATGTTTAACTCAAGTATTGGTACAATTGGTAGCTAAGTGGTGAATCCACTACAAGTAATCACCTGTAGTTTGAATATCTATGTGTGGGTCAGTTATGCCTTAGGGGTCTATTTAAATATTTTTATCTCATGCCAGATCATTCTTATGCCCTTGTCTATGATAAGCCTACCTTGGGTCAACTTATTATACAAGTAAAGTCATTCCTTGACCTTATAGTAACCTCGATAATAACCACACATGGGATGTGTAGGAAAGTCACACTGATAATGCTCTATCGAGCTACACTTATAACATGAGCATGGTGGGAACATTCCATCACTTTGTCCTCTAAATCACTCTCTAACACCTCATTATATCATAAATCTCATATTTTGTTGACTATAGCCTTCATTTCCTTGGTTATCCTACCCTGTGCCTATTGTAGTGGCCTACCATGTGCTTCTTTCTATGTTTCTTCATAGTTCATCAATCACCTAAAAATCAATAGCAGTATGGGTATAAACATCACATAATTGATAATAAATGGTTATGTTGACTTGGTTAGCATATTGAAATAATAGGAAGTTATGAACATCATACACCTCTCAATATACTTTGTAACTTAAAAGTAGGGTATATATATTTATTCATGGGTAGTTGTTCCTATTATGGCCTTCTATTTCATATTCAGTGCACCATAATCCACTTTGAGCATCTTTTGATGAGTTAGAGGTAATATTTTGGAGTTGGGAGGCCATAGATGCAATATGTGCCTCCATAAATGGGCTGATCCTAGTATCTGCACTTTTGAATGCCTTGGCTCTAAGCACGGATTCAAGCACTTCATGAGGGTTTGTAAAAGTCTTCATGGAAAGTGATATTTGAAACATCACTAGCAACCCTCTAATGAACCACTATGCATGTTGTGAAGGGTGAATATCATATGGAAGCTTTGAGAGGAGAGTATTGAACCTTGCATCGTAGAAGTGCCCACTTTCTAAGAGCCCTTGGATAATGTCCTTGAGCATGATGATGATCTACTATTCAAAATCTAGAATGTCAAATTCTTTTCAGAATACCTCCTTTAGTGCATCATAGCTGACCATGGCTTGGTTAGGGTCAACTTTCCTATACCAAGTATGGGCATAATCAATTAGAGTGCTCATAAATTGGGTCACTTTACACTCTAATTGGGTTATGCCCCACACATGTCACTATAGTTCACACTTCAACACATGATTTATGGAATTTTCCATGTCATGATACTCTAATAAGTGCTTGGCCATTTTATAATAGATTTATAATGGGGGTAGTTGGGATCTGAGGTACTTGTCCCCTAGTATTTTTCTTGCTCACAGTCATCTAATGTCTTTATCCACTAGATTAGGCACTAGTCCTATTATTACTAATGGAACCATTGATGTTGATGGTGATGTACTAATTACTTATGGTGCCAAAACACTTTTTATAGGCTATTACCCACTTTACATCACTAACATCGATTGAGCTGGTATTATTGCATTCAAGTTTTATTATGGTGAGATAGCATCTACTAGTCTAGATGTAGTAGTGCTCACTTATTTATATAGAATAATTTGTTCAATCATAAAATTACACTCTAATTCTATTAAATGTCTAAAATCTATGTCAATAATAGGGTCAATTATCACTTATGTACTTTTTTCAAGTAGGGGATATAGTACATGAGCATGCACTACATGTTCAAAAGGGGTAGGCACATAAATTATATCTTTAATCACCAAATATTATTAAAACTTAATGGATTCCACACTAGTAAAATACTAAGATTGATCTATCGCTTCATTGTTTCTTTTATCCTCACACTACTACATTTTAAGAGATCCTTCCCCATGCCCTTCCCACTTACTATGGGTTCTCTCGGCACTTTCAGGTTCTAAATATTCCATTAGCTTATATAGTCTCTTATTGATAAGTATGTCTTTTGATCTCTTGGGTGTCAATTCACTCATTCCCTTCCATTACACTTCACCTACACACCCCCTTTCCCCCTTTACACTACTCATATGTGAAAGGAATTTATCCTTCTATCCCCAAATTTTTAAAGTCATAATACACCATTAGCTACTTCATCTCTACACTAAATTCCTTCACAAATGTGCCTCTAGGTTCATGAAAAAATTTGTACTCTACTTCCTTAGGGCACAAGTTTATTGAATCTGTGAACTCAAGGATGTAAATATTTAGCACTCTTTACCACCATTTATGTACTACTCTAGTCCAAGTGGCATCTAGGGTCTCAAGCCTCTCTAAGAACTCCTTCTGCCACTCATAGCACTATCCATATGTTCTTCTATAGTGGGTTTAATATGTATCCAACCATGGATACACATACTCATGTAACTCATAGAGAAAGACCTCTTATAGAGAATCATACGAGTTACCATAAACCAACTTTCTTGGATTTTGTCCTTTTAAGGTTGTATGCTTTAGTGTAAATCTCTCCTCCACCTATTGTAACTAGCACTCTATGTTTTTGAGGAAGATTCAATACATTGTTCTTCTATACCATTGCACTAAAAAAATTTAACATGGGTCTTGACAATGGAACCAAAATGTTGTAGAAAATTTAGGTGCATAAGGTTATCTTAGTGAGGTATTGACTTCTTATAACCATGTTCAAACATGGGATTATCTTTCTACACTCAACATTTTACACTCAACTTTACCAAAATCAATTCACATAAGGCACAAACTTTATGCACTCACTTAAAGCATAACAAAGAAAGAATTGGGGCATGCATTGGGTTAGTTATGCCATGGTGCAAGTCATGAATTATAGGATTTGGTCAATTTAAAGATAGTTATAAATAGATTCATGGGTACAAGCCTTTTATGGGATAATCCTAGTGGTATATATGTACAAGCCTTTGGATGGATTATTCCTAGTGTCATATGGGTGCAAGCTCTTCTTGAGATACGTCTAGAGTCATATAGGTACTAGAAGGGCCAAGGGGATGCTATCAGTTAAGTTTCCAAGCTAGGCTTGCACTTCTTAAAAAGGGGAGAAACACTTGGTTTATGGGATTTTTGTACTTAGTATTCATACAACTTATGACTGACATCATCATCTATTATAGGGATGACATTAACATCATGAACTAGAAGCTCATGTGAACATAACATATGTATATTAAAATTATAAAATTATAATTACTATGCTTTAACATATCAATTCAAGACATATATAAACTAAATAAAGTATAATTTGATATAACATTCATCACCATTAATCAAAGTTTTAAGAAATATAGATTCCATAATAGGAAATGCATTCAATTTATACTACTTAATAGCTTAGAGTCTCATAGGTGATCTTGGGTGTATAAAAATAGTGTCTTCATGGCATCCAAGCTGGTCTTAAGTCTAATGACAATCATTAAAATACATATAAAACCAATTTAAATTATCTAGAGCTTTGTTACACTAAGTTCACCTCTCTGATCCACTAGTTTGAGCTCCTTTTATATCTCTATAGGAACATCTCTGCCAGGGTGGAGTGTGCATGCAAAGTGTTAAACTATAGCCTTGGTGATCATTTCACTGGCTTCATTACCTTGAAAAGTTATTGATATAATATCTATGCATCACCCAACCTAAAAGATTCCTCAAAAATCCTCAAATTGGTTAGCCACCTTCCAACTGATGTAAGATATACACTAATTCCTCGAACTGGCACCAAGATAACAAAAAGTCATCATCACTCAAAATGATGCCTTACACTGATGTATCTATCATACTAGCTTGACTATTTACATATCAAAATAATGGGCCTAAAAAATCAGGGTATGCAACTTGAGGATACTTTATGATGAAATCCTAGTTCTATGAAAGGTCTTACACTACAAGTCATAAAGGGTAAACTAATGAGTTTAATGATAATTAGGGTAAATGATTATGGAGGATGGGGGAATTATTTTTAGGAAGGCCTAGTCTTATCCAAGGTCTTACATTACAACTCAAAAAAAGAGAACCAAAAGGGTATGATCAACTAAAAATCAATATTCATCAAGGAATAATATTGGGAATAGTAAAATGAAAAAAGGAATGGAAAAATCATGACATAGGCATTTGTAATAATCTTTAGTAGGATGATACATATTAAGTAAATAGGTAAGTGCTAAAAATTCATTAAATGACAAATTCATAAGATATTTGTTCATAGTAGACACAAATTTTTTGGTAAATAAGTGTAGTACTTAGATCATCTCATGAAGATTTTATATACAAGACTAGTAAAATGGGCTTACCTTCCCACAACATATTCCGTATTCCTTGGGACCCCTTACAGATCCGTTAGTCTATTATGAATATTGGATACTTACGTGAGAAAATACGTAACACTATAGAAAATTTTGAAACCTCCTACCCTAGTCTACTATCGTATTGCACCCCAATGGACCTCATTTCTATCATGGGTCTAACTATGGAGTTTGGGATTCGACTAGAAATAAGAGCTGTGTTAGGATAAGAATCACATATTTTTGTGTGATTTTGACTTTTGAATGATTATTTTATCCTTTTTATCATCTCATTTTCTTAAATTATTTGTCATTTAATTTTTTTTTATGAATTTTTCTATTCTCCTTTACAAGGATTCAAAATATCCAAACATGACTAATACAAGTGACAAACACTGATAACCTTTAGGCTTTGGTTACATGATACAAAGTATATAGAGATTTTTTAGCTTGATAAATAATTAGGATTACCCATAAACATGTATTATATCTCAATACAAACCATATGTATACTTATTATGAGGGAAAAATAAAGGAAAAGTGAAGATCATATATATCTATGCATGAAATGATACAATGAAAAATATGCTTGTTAACTAATTATATGGTAAAGATAGGATATTAAAGGGTGTGGGTTTAAAATAATATCATAAGAATAAAAATATTATCCAAATTAATGATGTAACAAATGTAAATATAAATCAACATAAAAATAATAGGGGAAGAATAAGTGAAAATGACATTAATCCATGAAATATTTTTAAGTAATAAGTGAGACATAAGATCACCATATACTCATAAAATCAAATCCAAATCATATGCAAATGTTAATGTGATGAAACACCATGATGTGTTAAATAGTACTAATAAATTTTATGGAAAACATCATCCATAACATCTGATACATCCTTGTGTAACTGTAATATGACTTTAATCAAAGTCTCATCAATCTTTATAAAGAGTCATGAAATACTTCTTGATGCAATGTCTCTATAGAGAAATTGGGTATACTATAATAATAGTGATGTTCATGGGGTAAATCCTACAATTGATACTAAATGTGAGGAAATAATGTTGAAATCTTACTAATATCCTCATATCTATGTGGAGATGTAGGTTATGGAGAAGGTTAATCCTTTATTTGTGAATGGCATGGAGTATGTAGCTGAGTTGGTGAGAGTGTAGGCCATGGAAAATAATGAAAGTGATGTTTTAGCACTAAAAATAAATATATTTGATGTGTGGTACATTTATAAAAAATAAAATATGATTTCCCATATTAATGGATGTGTTCTAGAAGTATCTTAGGAGGATATACCTCTTATCAGTAGACTATGCCTTCTATGGATGAAGTGTATCAATATACTACCAAAGCTATTGATAATGAATGAAATAATGCATGCACATGCCATGAAAATAACAAATGCATTTAAGAGTAGAAAAATATTAAGGTTATCTATCTATAGTAGGATCAAAACTTGAAGTTGACGATTGTGCTATGAATTTCTGATGTGCATGACAATCCTTGGCCCAATGATAGACAACCCTATTGAACTCACAGTATGGTTTATGTTCCCATCATGTCATTAGAGGATAAAGATAGGAAAAGGTAGTATTCCATCACTAATAGGATGAGGAATCATATTATAATTAGGACTAGGCTGGGCTCCTTTAAAAGATGAACTCAAATCATGTTAGGTAGTATAGCTAACATATCTAGAGGATGTATTCTAGAAGAATATGAGGATATAGTGAACCAGTATGTTCTTATCATCTAAGAAGAATAATATAAAGGGTTTTAATAGTGTCTAAAATGAGGATTAGTGTGTTTGTGTTCCATATTAAACTTGTGAACATCAAGTGAAGAAGAGTTAATGTTAGGAACCATAAAATGAGAAGGAACTACATGAAGAAAACCAAAAGAATGCTATATATAAGAATGATATCTAAGTATCTCTAAAATTTTATATTTAGTAAATAAATATAAAAAGGGATATTTTAAATAATATCCATCATCATAATCAAGAGTATGAAGATCAATAGTACATGCATCAATGGTTTTATCAATTAAAGAGGCATGATGGATGGAGTGTTGAATGTTTGTTAGAGTGAAAAATTTCATCTAATGATTTTTAAAGAGATCAATGTTATAAATAAGTAGGTAAATGAGTAATTATGTGAGAAGAGAGATCAAAATTTTTAATTTTCAAATTGAACTCATCAAGTTCATCATCATTTGAACCTAGGATATTAGGTGGTGTATTGCCTATTAATTCAAGGTGACATAACCTATAGTAAAGTTGATTAGGATATTGAAGTGTTATGACTCATATAAATGAATTATAGGTAAATATTCAAGGGTAGGAATTTTAAAAACACCTCATTCTTGAAATTGTTCAAAATTCTAAGGATTTGTGTCTCCTTGAATCTTGTATATATCACCTTTATAAGGAATTTTAACACATTATCATGCTAACAAGGCTATGGCTCTCATGTAGTGTGTCTAAGATCGACTGAGTTAAATGTTATATTATAGTGGGAAATTAATTATCATGATTTTAATGCACACCATGAAAGGGTAATTATGATAGGAAGACAAACATGACCTAAAGGAAACATTTATCTTCTGTCATATCCTTAACATGTACTTTGAGTATATTTAAGATTACATTTGGAATATCTAAGTGTTTTTATGAAATGAAGGGAAACCACATAAGTGCCTACAAATTCATCAATATAGACACATTTGAGTGGGATATATCCTATTTAGACACTAATTAATAATGGGGGATAATCCACATGAAGTAATATTTCATCAAGAATCACTGAAGTGATAGGGAATTTGAGTGAAAAAGAAGCATCTACCATTTTGTAAATGTGGATAGACATTTCTTCACACTATTGAAGAATGTTATCTTTAGACCCAAGAAAAGTAGATTCTTTCCCCATAGGTGATGATTGGGACTTCAACACTACTCTCATTTGTACTTAACATGGGCCGTACCAAGTCCTTTTTTTATCCACTTGGTCAGTTGGACCCAACCAATTTATATATCCTAGCTTTAGCCCTAGCTTCTTCCTCTTTCCAAGCACTCCCATTACAACCAACTCCTACATAGCTAGCAAATACAACCACCCAAAATTTGGTAAGGGACATGATGTAGACAATAATCTAAGGGAGGCCTCAGGCAAGCTAAGTTATAACCCAAATTGGCATGAGATTCAACACTGACATTGGAACCATGAAAAGGGTGGTTAGAAAATAAGTGAAGTAACCATATTCAAGCTTAACTATGATATATGAGAGTGAAAAGCCACTATTCACGTTGAATAGAAAGAGAAAAGATATCCCTAGAGAGGTACAAGAGTATGTAGAGGATCTTATATCCTTGGTGTAAGAACAAGAAGAATCAACTATTTCCTTAATAAAGGGGATGCAACAAGAATTAAAGAGGTTGAAGGAGCAAGAACTACCCATTATGCCATATAGCACTCTATTTTTAATAATCAATGTTGTGATCAATGTCTTTACCTTGTTAAAAATTATGATTAAAAGGTAGGAGGATGGGATCAAGTAAGCAAAAGGGGTAATTAAACTTGACCAAAGTCTTACCCTCTATGACACCAAGTTAGAAAACTTGGTGAGAGTGGAGAGAAGCAATAAGTTTCCTGACCTAAAAGTCTTGCCTCTTGAAGATATTGTTCCTACGTAGACCATCTTCATGAATATAAGGAGGATTTTGAAGACATGGTTGGATCATCTCAAGGATGCAAATACATCCTTTGATAAAATTTGATTTAAGATAGCCCACTTACTATAGGACTCCATGATTACTAGAGTGACCAAACTAAATAGCTACTTCATAGATGAGAAAGAATTTAGAGTGTAGATGAAGGTTTTCATTGATCAACTCTAATAGGATGTATCCAATGCCAATATAATTTCAAGGTGATAAATTGTGGAATTTTATAATTAGAGGCTACAAAAAGTAGAGGTAATTGAGGAAGCACTGAGGCCCATACTCATGGAGCACAACAAGCTAATCCAAGACATACCTAATTTATTTAGGCCCATTATCCTATACTTTACTCAAATTGACCAAGATTAATAGACCTGTATAGAGGTATGGACCAAATAAGAAATATAAAATAAGTAGAAGCAACAACAAAAATAGTAGTAGTAAGCATCTCAATAACCTCAAGGACTTTAAGAATATTCTAACAGGTTTTGTAAATTTAAATTTAGGATATTATATTATATATGGCATTTTAGGCCACTTGGTTGTATATTGGGCACCTTTTTTGGGCCTACTCAAATTTTTCTTAGGAATCTTGAAGCCTATAAATAGGGGTGTTCCCCTCATTTGTAAATAAAAAACATTTATTTGTAAGAATTAATATAAGAAAGCCAAAGAATTCACAAGTAATGCTTGATTGTTTATTTCTATAGTTTTTGTTCCTCACACTTTTAGATGTTTAATTTTTTCCTTTTTTCCAATTTATTTGGAAATTACATTTTTTACATGCATCTATTAGTTTGAGCTTAACGCTAGGTTGACTAGTCTGTTAGTGTACTTGCTCTGTTTTCATCTCATTTGCTACTAGATGTGCTTATGCAATTTACTATGAGTGAGTTATCTTTGTGAAATTTATGTTATTAGACATATGTATTTTTATTCCTAAAAATATTAAAATACATTTATTTATATTTTATTATTATGTTAGGGTTGGTAGGTGTTAGTTTCATGTATTTTGCCTTAAAATTTAGTAGAATTGGTATCTTTAATCATCTCAAGCACAATCTCTTTTTCTGTCCTACCCCACACACTCTTGGATCTACCCATAAATCACCTTAGTTTAGGTCATGCCATAAATATCCACTATTTGTTTTTATTTTGGGTAATAATTGGCAAATATTAAGATAATTCACAAATATTAGCAAGAAAAGTGTCACTGCATAAACATTTGGTGTCCCTATAGAAGGCTCTGCTTGTAGACTTTCAAAGTGATGACCACATGTTTAATATGTGTGCTATTTCTAGTAGTAATTATGTTAACAACTCAAGACCTGAGTCTTTCAAGACTTGAAATTGAGTTTTTTACTTTCCCTTTGTTCCCTAGTGACACAGGGAACACAATATATGCATCAACAAGAAGGGAAGAGATGGTGTTATAAGGAGGGCTCTTATATAATTACTCTCATGATATTTATGAAGTTAGAGCATATTTTATTAAATATTTACATACCTATCTCAAATAAATTTTAGAACACTGAGGATCTACATTATTTACATGAATCTTTACATTCTTTGTAGGAATATTTGCATTCTTTAAAAGATTTTATCAAAGTTAGTGTTCATTTGTGCAAAATTGTTAAAATAATCTATATATTTGCTTAAATTTGTGAAAATATAGGTGAAATACACCACTCTTTACACATATTAAAGGTTATTTTGATCATATTTGCAAATTTTGGTGTAATTTTTTTAAAGAACTTGGAAATTTCTACAAAGACCAATCTTTAAGATGTTGTTTATACTAAATATAGGCATTTGATATCTTAATCATTATAATTTGCCTGGATTTAAGTAAAGCTTTGCATAACTTTGTGTTGAATCATGATGATAGTTTTAAATCATTAAATAAGACATATAAATGCTTTGGAATGTTGATTTAACATCGATCTTTCTAGGTTTACATACAAAGCTAACAAATATTTGTGTAGGTTTTTAGAATCTAAGGTTTCATAGCTTAGACCTTTAAAGATCAAGTTAAAACTACGTGATCTTAAAATTTTCCAATAAATATTGATCAATATTTGTGATATATAGCATTTTTAGAGGCTATATTTTAAGTCCATTTACTCTTAGTACCCATTCTACACCCTGGAGTTGCTTAGGACTAGAACCAGATCCTAAACTAAACCTAAAATCCCTTTAGCATCTCTAGAAACCCATACAAAATCAAGTACAGACAAAGGTAGACATAGAAAGTCTAGGAATCAGTCAAATTATCCATCTAAATATAATGTACAACCCCTTTTTCTAGTCATGACATGGTTAGTTGGTTCATCCACTAATGTCCCTGAACCTATGCATGATTTTCCAAGAAATCCAGAGAAGTATTTGCCTCTCTTTTCTCCCATGGGTAGGGTGACTATTGAGGAACATATAAATTCTTTAAAACCATATTTAATTTTTCTTAACATAATCCATGAGGATGTGGCTTGTTACCTCTCTCTTTTCACATTTAGGGATGTAGCCTATGATTGGTTCCTAAACATACCTAAAGATTCCATCACATGATAGGGATAGTTTAATGACACCTTTATTGCCCAATTTGGAAGGGCAGTTAGTCTATGATTTGTATACCAATAATTCACCACCCTCAAAAGTGACCTGAAGGAATAATTAGAATATTCAACACTATATTATAAAATATGTAAATCCTAACATCCCCACTTTATAAACTTACAAATGAGTTAGATTTGGAAATTTATAAGAATGCCTTGAATCCTATGATGGCAGTCTTCTTGAGAAGAGCCCTAAACATTATCACATTGCCTTTAGCATATGTTGAATCCATACACATTAATGATCAAATACACCTTTAAGGGCACCTGGCCTTTACCATTCCCAATTATGATCTAACTATGCCTACTCTAAACATCATTCTCAATATGAATCAAAACTAGCTTGTGTTAAACCATTTACTAGTGCTCAACTAGTTGCCTTTGAGTCATGTTGTACCTAGCTAGCATCTTAGATTATTCAACCAAGAAAATGTCAAGGTGAATCCCTAGAATAATAAAGTAATGGTGCCTTTAAACAATATGAATATCCAAACCACAACCCAAAGTAAGAGTTTAGAGCCTCTAAAAGGAGAACTAGACTCAATACAAAGAATTATCCAAAAACTTGCTAATGATTTCTTAGATCTCAAGAAGTAGATGGGTAAAAACTTGCTAATATAAACTATAATTTCCAAAGATATAAATGACATTTCAATAGGTCTAATGGAAATAGTGAGCCCCCTTTGAGCACATTTCCTTAGATTAACATACGTGAGATGGCCTTGCCTTATTAGTGTCAAGTGCACAATACTTCTAGACATAAAGAGCTATACTATGTTGAGTTCTTCCATGCATTTAAAGCCATATATAACCAAATAAAGGGATTCAACATGAACCCCACCAAAAAAAACAATGTTAAAGGCTCTGATAACTCTAATTATACTTTTAAATTTCCCAAATCAGTCTTCATAGTTGAGACTTATGACTTCTCCAGCCAAGATGAGAATGAACCCTACGACAATGTCAAAGAGATACATTCTTTCTAATAATTCTAGTGAAACAACTATACCTTGATAAGAAAATTCTAGAACCCACCCCTGACAACCTCCACTCACCTAATAAGCTAGATACACCCCTTGATATCAGGATAGATAATAATCCTCCACACCCCAAAGGAAAGGAGAGTTAGCAATCAATAAAGACTCCCTACATAACATCAAAAGGTGGATACAATATAGTGGAAGACATGAATAAAATTAATTCAAATATAACATTTCACAAGCTCACACAAATCATTAAATAACATGATTTGATGCTAAAATCCTTGAATGAAAAGCCTAACTCTAGCAAGGCTAAACAGGCTCATGCAAATGTGGTAATATATAAAATTAAGCATGAGGTTACACCATTCCTATTAAATATTATAATTTTTATGTAAAAATATCCATTATTTCTTACTTGATTTTAGTTCTTCAGCTAACATTATGCCACTAGGAATATGTGAAAAACTAGGATTAAACCCAATCAAATCTGAGAAGGTGGTGGTGCAGTTGGACAAGTCATGAGTAAAGGTAATAGGTGAATTATTGAACATCCATATGTAGCTATCTCAACATCCTAAAATATAGTAGTTCATCAACATTCATGTCATTGACATAACTAAAACTTATGGGTTGTTACTTGGTCATGAATGGACCAAATCTTTGAATGAATACATGTCCATAGATTTATCTCACATGTGTCTACCTTGTTGAGGGATCCCAAATCATATCAAGATCAATCAGGATCCAAAGATGAAATATATGATTACATAATATAATGCCAAGAATGATAATGTAAACTACTAGTCCGCTGATTTGGGTGTCTATACTTTGGAGACCACTAACATTTTTACAAGTGATAGCATGAAAAAAGGACAAAATAAAGGTCCTTAGACATTTTACTTCAATGGTGCATGAGATAAATAAGGATCAAACATCAAAATATTCTAAAAAATCCTTAAGGAAGGTAGTATTTGGATTCTTGTATATTGTAGTTCTCTTGCACTAATAATTTGGTAGAATATGAAGCTCTTATTTTAGGGCTTCAATTTAAAATTAAACACAAGGTTAAGTAATTAATAGTCTATGGTGACTTTAAGTTAGTGGTTAATAAAATTATAAGTAGATATTAGTGCAAAATTTATTGTTTAAGGAAATATAATTTAGATCCTGGGATCTAATTGAGTTCTTTGACTCATTCAATATTATTTCCTTACCCATGGAACAAAACTAGTTGACAGATGCTCTAGCACCAACACTAGAAAACTTGATACCTCTAGAGGATTTAAACTTGTATAATTTTACTATGGATATATTTTCATGCCCCTCTATGACAAATAACATCAACCACTTCCAAGTCTTTGATGATGACCAACAAATAATTGACTTATTGTGTAAGGTTAGCATGTTTGAATCTTGCATTATGGATGAACATGGTAAAAGCTCTATAAAAATTTCAAAGGAAAAAAAAATGGAGTAATACAATTTAAAGAGAATAAAATCCCCAAAGGCATGATTTATTTGGATAGGATGTTTGACCAAGATAATCAAGTAAATAAAACTAAGCAATCTAAAGTAAGTGGGAAGGATTACAAGCAAGTAAACTTGGGAGACCCTGGGAATGAGAAAAATGTTAACATTGTCTTAGTATTCACTTATGAAGAGTTAAATAAAGTGGTTTACCTTCTAAATAGATTCAAATACATCATCACTTGGTCATATGCTGAACTCAATATCTTTGACACTAGTATGATCACTCACATTATCCCATGGAAGGAAGCCTGCAAACCTTTTAGGTAGAGATAAAGGCTAGTCAATCCAATATTGGAACCTATAATTTAAAATTAAATGAAAAATTTTCTTGATGCAAATATAATATTTCCTGTATGACACTCTACATAGGATACTAATCTTGTGCCAGTCTAGAAGAAAAATGGAGAAATATAACCTTGTGTCAATTTTTGGAATCTAAACAAATCTTCTAAGAAAGATAATTATCCTTTGCCATCTTTAGATGAATTAATATAGTTGGTAAGTGGATCTAAAATGATGTCATTTCTGGATGGATTTTCAAGTTACAACCAAGTCTTGGTAAACAAGAGTGACATAATGAAGACTACCTTCACCACTAAATGGGGAACATTTGCCTACAAATGAATGTCATTCAAACTAATCAATGTAGGAAAAAATGTCCAGTGATTAATAGACCATGCATTTCGTGCATTAATAGGTAAATGCATTGTTATTTACATGGATGATCTAATAGTCTTTTCTAAAAATAGGGAAGATCATATGATGCATTTAGAACAAGTGTTGTAATGGTACAAAAGATATGGACTTTTCTTGAACCCCAAGAAGAGTATCTTCTATGTGAATGAAGTTAAACTCTTAGGACATGTAATCACTTAATAAGGTATGACCATCGACCCTGATAGGATCAATGCAATTTCAAAGGTATAAGTTCTAAATAACAAAAAAGAGTTAAAATCCTTCTTTGTTAAAATCAACTTTTTAAGAAAATTCATTTAAGGTTTTACATATATTGTGAGACCACTCATTGCCATGATAAATAAATATGCCAAGATAGAATAGATATATGAGGTGAAGAAGGCTCTTTAAGACATCAAAGAAGCTATAGTTCAAGCCCCAATCTTGATAAGTCCTAATTTTAATAAATATTTCAATCTATACTATTTTGCTTATGATCATACTATTGCTATTGTCCTAACATAGAAGGAGGATGGTAAAGTAAACCCCATAGCCTTCATGATTACTAATTTTATAAATGTAGAGTTATATTACCCTATTCTAGACAAGAAAGCCTACGCATTGGTGAAGGTTATAAAGAAATTTAGACACTACATCCTGAGGAACAAGACATATGTTATAGTGTCTAATCTAGCTATTAAGTTAATGCTAGGACAAAATGAACTTGGAGAAAGAAGAGGGAAGTGGATGACCAAAATTCTTCAAGAATATGACATAGAGATAAAATATTCTAAATTATTTAGGCGTCAAAGTCAACATTGATCCTCATATTAATGTTTTTTAGGTCGAATCAAATCAAGTGTCTAGAGGAGATTGGTACAAAGACATTGTTTATTATCTATTACATGGATTATGTCCATCACACCTCAATAGAGAGTATAAAATATCCCTCAAACTAAGATCATCTCAGTTTATGATCAAAAGAGGAGTCCTCTACATAAAGAACTATGAAGGAATTTATTTGAGGTGTGTTTCTAGAGTTGAGGCCACCAAAATCATGGATAGCTTCTATGATAGATTGGGAAGTGGTCACCCTTTAGGGTGCACCATAACACATAAGATATTGAGGGCTAGTCATTATTGGATGACCATTTTTAAATATACACATTCTCATATGCAAACATGCCACCAATGTCAAGTATTCAATCAAAGAGAAATAAAGGCATCCATGCCTTTACAACCAGTAATCTAAGCAAAGCCATTTGAATAATGGGGCCTCAAATTTATAGGGGTAATTAATCCAAAATCCTTCATAGGACACAAATTTTTACTCATTTCCATAGACTATTACACAAGGTGGACTAAATTAGTGGCCACCAAGAACATTAGAACAGTTGATGTCATCAAGTTTTTGGAAGAGAATATTATCACTCGGTTTTGAATTCCCCTATCTCTAGTATATGACAATGGTCTATCCTTTGCCTCTATATAATTCACTTAATGGGTCTATGACAACTAGATAGTCATCAAATCTACATCAAATTACAACCCCCAAGGTAACAGAGAGGCATAATCCACTAAAAATAACTTGATAACTACCATTAAGAAGTCTTCAAAAAAGAAACCAAGAGAATGGAAATCCCTATTTAAATTTTCTCTATGAGAGGATAAAACCTGATACAAGTAGGCACTCAAGGCATCCCCATTCTTACTATTTTATGGGTAGTAACCTATATTTCCCATCATGTTGAAGTTTCCCACCTATGAGTTCATGGTTGAGTACATGGAAGATGACTAAAGAGTGTAGTATAGGATACTAAACATTATCCAAATGGAAATCGCTAGAGATGAGGCATTATAAATTTTTAGCAATTATCAGGATGTTGTGAAAATATGGTTTGACAAATAAGCCAAAATTAAATAATTTCAAATCTCAAACTTAGTCCTACTATGGGACACGACCCATAAAAAAAAGACAACATGACAAGTTCACTCCTCTCTAGATTGGACCCTATCAATTAGCAGAGATACTAGGTGAGAACACACTTAGACTTAAAGACTTGCAATGTAATGACTTGGCATTTCCCATCAATGGACAATATATGAAGTACTATGTCTCTATTTCTCTATCACAAATCCTAGAAGGATAGTAATCTTGTTTAGAATTAGAGTAGGTAGGAGTAGAGTAGTTTTTTTTCTTTTCTATCCTTTCTTTCTTTCCTGCTTTGCTTTTCCATTGTCCCCTTTATTGCTTTGCTTTCTTGTTGTGAGTTTGTTTTCTATCATGTGCTCTAGATTAGTAATAATTCCTCTGAATAAGAATTCATTGGCTCAATTTGTATCAATTTGATCCTAAAATGGGAAGAAGGGATTACTGGTATTAAACATTGGTAGTCCAAAGTATGGAAACCTCTAACATTATTCTAATTTAGAAAAACTAGGCAAGGTTAATCAAAAGTTGGTCTTCTCATGAAAATCCTAAGTTATTTTAAGGCTATAATATGATTCATATGACTAAAAATTTGCTTGAATACGAGTTTGAATATGTGTGGACCATCATACTATCACTCAAATTCACTAAATAAATTGCCTGGGTAGAAAGTGCTATTTGAGAGTGAATAACATTCATACTATGTCTTGACACAATCCTCACACCTAGCTGATTCTAGTTCCAAACCATTATATTTTATGAATGTAGGTACACACACACACACACACACACACACATTATATATATATATATATATATATATATATATATATATATATATATATATATATATATATGAAACACACCAATGAAGTGAAACCATAAACTAATTCATATTCTACGAATAGTGTTTTAGGAAATCTATATGAAGGTTATGGATGCATAGCTAGTAGTAGAGCAAGGCCCAGAGTAGAGCCAAAGGTATCTTTGTCAAGGCTATGGATGCCTAGCATGTAACATAGCAATACCCAAACCATCCCTAAATTAATAAATAATTATTATATAAAATATAAAAAATACTTAAGTCATTGCATGTAGGATGTCTTGAAACTCAAAAGGTATCATTTTTGAGCCTAATGGTAATGGGTAATGAACTTCAAAGCACACACATAGTATGATTGTCTAAAGGGTTTAAACTCTAGTTCCAGCTTGTGAGCTTTCTTTAGGTCTAAAAAGTAGTTTTGATATTGACTAAAAATCATAGTGAGATAACCAATTTTTTATTCATATTTGAATAGAATATATAGATTCTAACATTTTTCAATGTTTTCCCATAGAGGTCATCATTTGTTAATTCTCAATTACCCCTATTCCCAAAATGGGGACCCTCCTTTCTTAATTTTTAAAAAATGACTAAGATGCCAGACTTGTTAAAACAATAGACTACATAAAAAATTGATTTAATATTTCCTAGAAATGTTTGGTTAAACACTTACCTTGAAATACAAATTAATATTTGAAAGTATTTAAATTATTTCAAGTTTTATTCAAAGTTTCCATTGAATATAATTAACCATGGATTGATTCTAAAATGTGTAGACACACCTTCACTAATGATGTTAAATTTAGTTTCCCAATTAGCATGGATGCAATAGGCTTTGATTGATCTTACTAGCCTAACCTTACACTTTATTTAAATCATTTACTTACATAATTTTTCTATAGACTTGTTTAATTTTCTTGTGATGGGTGTTTGACGTTTCAAAAGTCTAACTTAACTTTTCATTTGGCCTCATAGGATGTCAAAGTTAAAGCAATGGTATAAGATGCCTAAAAAGACATTAAATTAAATATTTTGACCTAAAGGGGACAATTTTATAGCTTTCTAACCTTTTTGAATCCTTAACGATTCATCACCCCATACATGACACTTGAAACAAATCTACAAAACTCTCGAGCCATGTGGCATCATCCTAAAAGCTCATGAGGGAGTTAGATATTTAAATTTCAATCTATAAACTACATGTTAAGATCCTAGATCTTACAAGCAATCTCATTCAATTTGAGTCACCACATGTCCTATTACAATCTTGAGGCTCGCAAGATGCCACCACATGTCTCAAGAATGACCATCCAAACTTGAGTAGTCTTTCAAAGTGTCACGTGTTCCTATTAGATTCATCTAAAAATGACACATGTCAACACCACATCACATCTGATCCAAGGCTTGTGAGACCTCTAAGAAGAACACATAGATGCATTCTAAATGTTTGATCAAGGATTGATGGTGTATAGTTATCTAGGGCCCTTTTTGAAAGTGATAAATGGCATAAAAGTGAAGAGAAGCTCATAAGAATGACGTGTAGTGATGACGCTTATCATGCCCACACTATTTCTATCTATGGATCCACTAGAACACCTTTGAAGTCTTGCTAAAATGATACTTGTCCCCATTGGACCCATTATATAATGTTTCATGTCATTCCCATAGAGATGTGATCCAAGATCAATATAATTACCTTTGAAGCGATGTGTGTCTAGCTTGAACATACATGATAATTTTGTGTGTCGATCCCATGAAGCTACATCCTAAAATCAACTAGATCATCTTTAAGAGTGATGTGTGTCTCCACCTGAGCCAAATAATTCAAACGAAATTACCAAAAATTGTTTAGAAGCCTTCTAAAGGTGACACCTATTTAAATAAAGTCATGATTGCCCATGAGAAAGTGACCTAAAAGGAAGGAATTTTGGTTGCCTATAGAAGTAATACATGGCACTCCCATGACCAACCAAAGTTAGATGGTATTGGAACCACCCAAGAGCTCACAAAAAATTAAAAGATGCCATGTGGTGGAATACATATGAGTCATCACATTAAGCCACATCTTGAGAGCATGCAACCAATCAGAAGGCACCACATGCCCTAATTTTAGCTAACTAAGTAGTTTAATCATCTTCAAACCCTACAAGTACCTAGGTAGAGTTAATGTGGCACACCACATGTTAAAGTGTGGTAACCTTTAACTTCAAAGCTAAATTAATGATGAATCAAAGGCAAATAAACACTAAATTTGAATGCAAAGGTAATGAGCTCACCATTAATGTGGCATGAACTAGAATTTCCATCAATGTTGCATTGATAAAAGCAATATTCAAAAGGCTAATCAACTCAGCTATTGTTACTTACATTTGCATTTGAATCCCTGAGTGTTTTCTCTCTTTGTTATATGTGTTCTCAAGTCAACCAAGCTTGAGCTCTTCATAGACTACACCCAAGCTGCTATTATTAGATCTCTAAATTTATAGAGAGATATAAAGGACTTCAAATACTACTAAAACACTATAAAAATGGCATGAGTAGGATCCTCCACTCTTGGTAAGGGCATTGCATATGGAAATGATGATTTCTTATTCCAGTATGGTAATTTATTCATTTTTAAAGACATGAAGTTCATCCTTGAGGCCTTAGATTTAGGGGCCATTCATTATAGAAGTATCTACTACAATGTTGAAGGAGTTTGGGATATTGATGATTTTGAGACCATCCCTCATGTCATTCAACTTGCATCTAACATCCTATCAATCCAAGCTGCCAATCTCCACAAAGTAATAGCAAAACTAGAGGTCATGCCATGTACTAACTTAGTATATGGCATCTTTAGGATGTCTAAATGTGAGGATGGATTGCTCAAATCCATGAACCAAGGACTTCTTATTGCATTCATTATAGGTCCAACTTTTTAAAAATATTATGACATACCCCTACCATAGTTGGATTACAACCAAAGCATCATCTATAACTGGTATGAGACACACAAACTAGAGATAGTCTCAGATTCATGGCTAATAAACCCAACTAGAGTGGTCTTCATTTATGACCAGGGGAAAATACCCATTCACTATATCATAAAGGGAGTTAAGATTGGCCTCACCCTACCAAATATAGTAGTTGATAATGCACACATTAGATACATGGATATAAGGGTTATCCCACTATTATAAATAATTCTTAAGGATCAATAGATCCCCTCACTTGGGGATATTATTAGTAGTAACTTGATTTCAAATATGCATGATACATGCCAAAATGGGGCTCCATTATCATGATGAGCTATTTTTGGATGCTATATGTTTAACTACACAATTAGGACCAAACACATGGACTCTTACATGAGATAAAGTTGTGCCTCAGACATTTACTATAATGCACATAAAATGTTTTATGGAACACATCAAGATAATCAAATAATACTTATGCCCTCATGTTATAAATCCTCATCAAATGTGAAATGTAAAGGGTTCCATCAGAAGTTAGATAGTCACTAAGATAAATAGGTAGATTCTAGATCTACCCTAATTACATGGTTATCTGAGTGGAAGGGGTGAAGGTAGCTGCCCTTAGGTTGCCTAGGTATGTACCAATAAAGTTAGAAGAGGACAAGATGGATTAACAACTACTCTATGGAGTTGATGGTGTCTTCAAGAGGAAGAAAAAGACCTCCCCAAGGTTCCTTACTAGCTAGGGAGAGCCAAGGTAATGAAATGGTAAGATGTAATAGTGGAATCAAGGCATAAGGACTCATACATATTACCCAGGGATCACTTTAGGATGTGGCATCTAAACCAAGTCATTGTTAAGTACCTAATTAAGTTTAAGAAGGATGTGACTATGTAATATAAGCACCAAATGAGGTGCATGAATGGATATATTTGGATGTAATGAATGATGAGATAGTCCTAATAAACACTTCAAGGAAGAATATAACACTTGAAATGAGGCTCAACTAAGAGAGAAAGAAAGAAGACATAGTAAAGCCTTAAATCCTACCAACTCATGGGAGTATGTTCAATGCAGACTATGAGGAGAAAGAAGAGGATAACATTCCTCTTATAAAAAATATGCCCTACAATCCTCTACTTCAGTCCACTCTAAGTGGACAAGACATGCCTCTGAGCTTTGAACAAGGAGAGTCAAGTAGCCAACCTAGCCCTTTATAAGGGCCTAAAATAAACTTTATATCTATTGAGGAAGCCACCAAAAAAACTTGGGATAATCATATCCTAATGTCATTGATCTTGAGGAAGGACATCAAGGAATTGAGGTTTTAATGGAGGGACTATAGGCACTAGCTAAGAGGACTGTTGAAATTTTTTATACAAATAAGAGTTCCCTTAGGACTATAATGAGAAAAACAATGTTCCCTCCATTAACTACCCAATCTCCCTCTATAAGTAATCCACCATTGTCTTCTTCCCTAGTCATTTTTACATTTACAACTGCTCCTGCTTATATTACTACTCACACTTATATGTTCACATCCCCCACCTTTAATTCCTTTGGGGGAACTATTACCAAATTCATTTCCCATTACACCATCAACATTTCACCTCCACCAGCTCCAAAATCACTAGTGTTAGCCAAGCTATGGGTTCTACTCCTTTTTGGGCTACTACAACAAGTGTATCACTTGCCCTTGGCTCCCTTACATCCATAAAACCATTGAAATCTATTCTAAAGTCATTCACTTGGTAGAAAACACTTCACCTCACCACAGTAGTAAAAATTATTGGGATTTAAATGCTACCCTCATTTTTACTCAACATGGGCCCTACCAAGTCCTTGTTTGATCCACTTGGTCAATTGGACCCAACCAATTTATATATCCCAACTATAACCCTAGCTTCTTCCTCTTCTAAAGCACTCCTAGTACAACCACCTTCGACACAGTATAACTATAGCCACCCCAAATTGGGTAAGTGATATGATGTAGATAATAAACCAAGGGAGGCCTCAAGCAAGCCAACCTATAACCCAAATTGGTATAAGATTTGATGCTAACACTAGCATCATGAAAAGGGTGGTTAGAAGACATGTGGAGAAACTATAATCAAGCTCAATTATGATATACAAGAGTTGAGAACCACTCTTCACCTTGAATAGAAAGATAAAAGCTAGCCTTGGAGAGGTATAGTAGTATATATGGGATCCTATATCCTTTATGTAAGCACAAGTAGAATCAAATATTGCCTTAATGAAGGGGATGTAAAAAGAATTAAAGAGGCTGAAGGAGTAAGTACTACCCACTGTGATAAATAGCACTCTAATTTCAATAATCAATGTTGTTATCAATGTCTTTAACTTGTACAAAGTTATGAAGAAAATGCAAGAAGATAGGAACAAGAAAGCAAAAGGGGTCATTAAACTTGACCAAAGTATTGCCCTTTATGATACCAAGTTAGAAAAATTGGTGAGAGTGGAAAGAAGCAATAAGTTTCTTAACCTTAAAGTATTTACTCTTGAAGACATTGTTCCTATGTAGACAATCCTCATGAATAGAAGGAATATTTTGAATACATGGTTATATCAACTCAAGGATGCAAATACATCCTTTGAGAAAATTGAATTTAAGATAGCCCACTTACTAAAGGATGCCATGATCACTAGAGTGACCAAGATGGATGGATATTTCATGGATAAGCAAGAATTTAGAGTTCAAATGAATGTTTTTATTTCTCAATTCCAATAGGATGTATCTAGTACCAAGATGGTTACCGAGGTGATAGACATTGTGACATTTGCCAATAAGAGGCTATAGAAAGTGGAGGCAATTGAGGAAGCACTGAGGCCCATACTTATGGAGCATGATAAGCTAATATGGGACATACCTTATTTATTTAGGCCCATGATCCTAGACTTCACTTAAATTAAAAAAGATTACCAGGCTTGTGTAGAGGTATGGACCAAAGAAGAAACAAAAAATAAGTAGAAGTAGCAACAATAATAACAACAACAGGCATCTCAACATCCTTCGGGACCTTAAGAATATTCTAACATGTTTTGTAAATTATAATTTGGGATATTATATTGTGTATGGAATTTTAGGCCACTTGGTTATATATTGGGTACCTTTTGTGGGCCCACTCAAACTTGTATTTGGAGTTTTTAAGCTTATAAATATGGGTGTTCCCCTCATTTATAAAGTGGAAATAGTTATTTACAAGAATTAATACAATAAAGCCAAAGAATTCACAAGTAGTGCTTGATTGTTTATTTTTGTAGTTGTTGTTCCTCATGCTTTTAGATGTTAAAATTTTTTCCGTTTTACAAATTTATTTGGACATTACATTTTATACATGCAAAACTAGCTTAATGTTAGGCTGACTAGTATGTTAGTGTACTTTCTCTATTTTCATCTCATTTGCTATTAGATGTGCTTATGCAATTTACTGTGAGTGAATTATCTTTATGCAATGTATGTTATTAGACATATGTATTTTCCTTCCTCAAAAGCTTAAACTAAATTTATTTAGATTTGAGCATTACACTGTGTTGGTATGTGTTAGTTTCATTTATTTTTCCTCAAAAGTTAGCAAAATTTTTATCTTTAGTCATCTCAAGTATAATCTCTTTTTTGCTCTACCCTACTTACTCATGGATCTACCCATGAATCAACTTAGTTTAGGTCATGCTATAAATATCCACTTTTAATTTGTATTTTTGGTAGTAATTGGTAAATATTAAGATACTTCACAAAGATTGGCAAGAAAAGTGTCACTACATAAAAATTTATTGTCCCTACAACAGGGTCTGCTTGTAGACTTTCAAAGTGGTGACCATATCTATGATATGTGTATTATCTCCTATAGTAATTATGTTAACAACTAAATCCCTGAGTCTTCTAGGACTCAAAATTGAGTTTCTTACTTTCCCCTTATTCCCTAGTGACATAGGGAGCATAATATGTTCATCAACAATTTTTTTAACAAAGGAACCAACACTTCAAATTTAGTGCTCTTAAAACACTTTTTTACTTTGAATTAATTAAGAGTTTATTATTGCTTGATTTTTTTGTGAAAAATATATCATTCCAATGATTTCCCATTTCCCACTTTAGGTAGATTGGTGTTATGACCCCACCACATGGTATATTGTACTTGTTATAGACACATTAATTCATCTAGTTTAACATTCCTCCAATTGACATTTGGATCATTATTACAATAGATTATTCTTAAATAGATGTTATGATTATAATTATCATGTTTGATTGGTTATGATTGGTTCATTATTATATTTGATGTTTATGCTTAGTTTATTGATGACATTTGTTAAATTCTATTCATATCAATTTTATTATTACTTGTTATTTATTTTTTAAGCAAATTATATTGATGTTCCAATTAATGGTTGCAGGAATAGGCCAAGTGAGCTATGATCAGTGGTGGACTTCAGTAGATGGGACAATAATGGGTAATATTTATGAGCAGTCAGATTGATACTGATAGGTAAAATGCAATATGACATGTAGTTTAATCCATTGGTTGTCTCAGTCCTCTAGCTTATTTTGGTTCATCTTTACTTAAATTGATTTTGTGTTATGTGGATTTTGGTCTATATTGTTGATTATATGCATATGCATCAATCATTAATTTATTCCTTGATTGAGTTATTGAATTATATCTCCATCATTTCTCTTATCCCCATTTGCATTTTGGCCTCAAAATTATCTTCTTGTGTTTGGCTACTATTATCCAGAGTTGGACTTAAATCGTAACATGTTATGTTTGGCCTTTTGTTCTAGGGCCGCATTATTATTATGTGGATTTTAATTTCCCATGTGCATTATTCCTATGTAATCCATGAATTTTCCCCTAGGCATTTTGGGATGTCTTACTTCCATAAGGTCTTAGTGATAGTTGTCATTAGATTTAATGACATAGCTAGGCCTCATGATGGGTTTTTGGTAAGGGTTTCACCTTGGTGGAGACTATATTGTTATTTTATGCATGACTCAAATTGAATTACACTCCATGCCAAATATATTGGTAAAATTTTTCATTATCTTTTGTTATGTTGGTGGTGGTTTGACATAGGTGGCATGCCAAAATTTTTGGGAAGGTTTTATTGTTATATTATTTTTTTGGCTATGGTCTCTCTCTGAATCTGGGCATTATTTTTTATGAATTATTTTTGGAAATACAAAGGAGCTATGAAATCACTATTGACACTTGGATTTTCACCCTTGACGAGATGCTCAACTTTCCTCATTCAAGTGGCACAATGGAAACATATCTCTTATTGTGGGTGATAATTTTGCTGAGATGAATCTCTAGGTAAGGGGATAACTCCCCTTGATGCACATTTAAAGATCTCTCTTTCTAACTTAATAATTTATGTATGGAAAGGGTTAAGGAAAAAAAATAAGAAACCAAGCGGAAATACACCAATGTATAATTTCCTCCCAATTGATTAAAACCACTACTTACAGATAAACAAGGTGTTTTTTGCACAATACTCACAACTCAAGATTCAATACTATATCAATGTTTGATATGATAGATTTGAGAAGGTATATGATTCTTAGGAAGGGAATGAATGATTCCAAAGAGGGATACATTCATGGACCACTTCTAGGATATCTCTAAACTTATAAAAGAATACTAGTGAAAGACCTACAATAATCTCTTTTCTATAAATTGTTAGACCATCAAGAGTACAAGATAGAAAAGACAATCTTTCACTAGAATAGACCAACAAGATTCAAGTAATTACTCAATATTATAGAATATGAGTGAAAACAACACTTGTATATTTCTTCAAGAGTTCTTCAAGTATAAATTTGGATAGAGTTTTCCCAATAACTAGTGGAGGCTGCTCAAAGAGCTGAAATTATATATATATATATATATATATATATATATATATATATATATATATAGAGAGAGAGAGAGAGAGAGAGAGAGAGGAATCAAACAAAAGAAGTCCAAATTTCACTTAGACATGTTTCACCTTGATAATATTAGTTACAATTGCATGTGAAAGAGGAGTGAGGTGATTCATGCCATGTAAGGAGGTCTACTTGTCCAAAACAAGTCATTAGAATGGTGAAGAGTGGCATAAAACATTCAAAATTGGCATAGGAAACTACCTCCATCAAAGACCATCCATGACCATTTGAAACTAAAAATAGGAAAGTCTACACATAACATTTCTCAATAGAAATGGAACTTATTGTGATAGTTAGAGAGTTTTTTTTTCTAACTGCCAGTCATCATTTAGACACTTGTGTTTCTCAATTTCATGGAAGCTCTTTGATTTGGTCAGTTGTCAGTAATAACTTGAACCATCAACCTATCTATTATTTACTTGTTTTATCTATGCCAGATGCTCAAGATCCTACCATTTATTACTTTAACATTTGCCCTCAGGTTCCTACCAAGCCTTTTAAAACTCTAATGGCTAGTTTCCACAATTTGAAATTGATGTTTATGGGGCTATCACCTTCCTTATTCCTTCAAAACATTTTCCTCAAACTTTAGTTTCTTTCAAACTTTTGCTAAGTGATCTTTAACTATGAAAAGTTCCCTTTGAATCATGAAAAGTGCACTTTAGCTTTCTTGAAAACACCCTTCCCAAAAGGAAAAAATACCCTTCAGGGAAATTGAAAAGTACCATCTCCTTTCTAAAATGGGTCTTTAGAATTATTACAATTAAATCCTTTGAAATTAAAAATGTCCCTTCATGTTTTTTGTAAAATGCCCTTCTAAAAGGAAAATACCCTTCAAAAACTTTGCAAAGGATCATTCAAAAAGATTTAAGTGCCCTTCATAAAAGTTGTAAATGACCCCTTCAGAAAGATTGAAGTGCCCTTTGTAAATGTTACAAATGACCCCTTGGGAAAGATTGAAGTGGACCATTTCTTGTAGAATCACCTTTTTGGGAATTTTTTTTTGGATAAAATGTCCAAAACAATCCCTTCAGAAAGATTGTGTGGATAATTTTCCCAAAATAAATCTAACCCTTAGCTTAAAAATATATCCTTTAGGGAAATTGTTTTGGACAAAAGGTTTGAGACAATTCCTGACACTTGAACAAAATTCCCAAAATAAATCTCTTAAAATAATTAAAACTTGTACTTTTACCATGGGTTTTGTATGGAACATTTCCTCTAAAGGAATTATGCATATTGGACCTAGCCAAAAGGTATAAACTTATATGGCCAAGCTTGAATGACTAAGTCCAAAAATATTTTCAAAGTAATTCTTTGAACATGAACAACTCTGCCTATGCTTTGGTGAAGGACCTTAGACTTAGTACATAGGAACCTTGAACCAGGATGAACAAACTCACATGGTTAGCTTCTTTTACAACTATTGTGTATGCAATATTTGGCACTATGAAAATCCTCTTTAAACCCAACTCATACCTCTTAGAATGACTCAAAGCAAAGTAAAAGGGACCTAGAAAACTAATTGATCAAAGCTAATAGCATTTATATTATGTTGAAAAAACCTGAGCTCACACTAAGACATGATATTCACCCTAAAATATCTAAAGGCCAATTTTCATATAGAGGTGCCCAATTTTGACCTACAGGGTCAAAATTTGGTCAACATATTGGTGACTCGTAGGGGTAATATGTTTGATATACTAACTAGACCAGTAGCCTTATCAGTCTATTGGGCTTATCAATTCATCTAAGGACTGAAATAAACAAGAAACCTTAACCTTGATTCATAACTTGATCAATAAGACAACTAGCTACCACCTCAAAACACACAAGGGAAAGAATAAACACACACGAAGACCAAAATAAACACACATATGCTACTAAGCATATAGGAGAATAGAACACAACAAAAAGGAAACTAATTATGTACAACTAACTAGGTATGTTCTTCCCCATCTTGGATCAAAGGGGAAACTTCTTAGGTCTCCTTCATGGCAAGAAAACTTATGGTGGTAACCAAGTAATTTGTTGCAGTGAAAAATTGGTGACTCACCCTTCTTGTTTGCCATCTTGATTGACATGTAATCCAATGCATCAAGTTCAAACATATTTTTCATATGCATGTATTCATATTGCTCTTTGAGGTATGTTTCATGCTAGTCCTTCATGTTGGTGTAGTCAATCAAGGCATCAATGGCTACAATATCATGATTATAGGGATCATTTAACACATGGATCTCTTGGTATGTATCATGGACCAATTCATTCTTATATATCTCTTTGAGAATCTTGTCAAACTGATCTCTTGCTTCCTCATGGATCTCTTGGGGAAGGGTGGCTACTGTGATGTTTGAGCCAAGGAAAAATCTTTCTAACTTATTCTAAAAATCATCAATTTCTTATTCAAGAACTCCTTACTCAATGCTTCTATCAAACCAATGTGATCCCTCTCCTTCTTGTTTACAAACAAGAGTATTTATCTACTTAAAAACATGCTCTTGAATCTCATTCGACTCAGGTCCTATGGCCTGGTCATTATCTTCATCAAAACAAGAAGAAGGTTCATCAAACAAAGGGAAAGAGAACTCACCATGTTTACATTCTCCATCCAATGTTGACAAGTGAAGCTTATCAATCTCATCTACATATTATTGGAAAATTTACATGTATGTGTGACTTATATCTTCTCGTTGTCATGCCACCTTCAATAGTCACTTCTTTAACCTTATTCTCATGAAAACCTCCTAGAATAACCACCTCTTGAAATATGATTTGACTACATTATTCATCTTTGATAATGCCTTCCAACTCATGTTCATGATGATGATCACCATGATGATGCTCATGGGGAGTACCTATAATGATTTCATCTTCATCATCACTCACAATATCCTCTTGATTAGCCAAAAAATGCATTTTATCTTGCTCACTTGCCTCCCTCAAAACAGTTTCCTCTTTATAAGGGAATTTAGTGAAGGGTGAATGGATAGGCTCATGAGGAAGAGGAAGTAAACCTTGAGCTACAATCAATTGATTCTCTTCCTTCCACTTGACAAAAACTTCATCCACATCAGATTTAGCTTGACAAATCTTTTGAAGGGGTGTATATGGGGTGTCTTTAGACATGGGATCTTCTATTTCGTCTAAACCTTCTATTACATCTTGACTAAGAAACCTCATTATTGACTCTAACTCTTCAATCTACTTGGCTAGATTCTATTGGAAGATTCTTTCTTGGAGATCATATTCATCATCATGATGAGGAGGAGTATGAGAAGCTTGACATGGAAAATTATAGGTTTCTTGAGGAAGGATGGGAGGGACTTGAGGAGGACTAGCTTCATTTTTCACTTCACACTTT
>JARHVA010000048.1:2880000-3005000 GCA_037957365.1 Torreya grandis
AAAATTGAATTAAATGGAAATCTACCTTGATAAGGGTTATGCCCTAAGAGGGCAAGTGAAGTAGATATTTCATGATATTTTAATGGAAAATTATTTTTCTAAATAGTAGTTTAATTATAGTTAAGATTAGCCTCCCTCATATTCCATATTGATTCCCCTCATTTGATTTAATCCTTGTTTGACCATTTGATCTTGTTTGAGAAAGGAAAAATTTATTATAACCACAAAATCAAACCTCTTTCAAAATTTATACCACACATTCCTTTCTTGGGGGTAATATTTATGCTAAAATTTTAAATTTTGAACCCAATCTCTTTTATATTTAAATGGTTAGGTTATATCCCTTAACTCGATTTAATGACATGGGTTTTCCATTTTTGGTTATCATGCTTGAACTTCATTATGTAACTAGTTACTAGTATCCACATGCTTTGGAATAAAAATGATATTTGTAGAGACCTATTGGTGGTTGTTTACAACCAAGTTTAAATGTGTGAGCTATGTTTTCCTAATAATATGATTTCAATGTCTAAAAATAATCCTATTTAGGTATGGACTATGTATTATTGTCCATAGTGGTATGGTTGTAGGTAACTAGGTTTTATGATGCCTGAATAATTTATATCTAAAAATATATATTCTAGTATACCTTATGGTTTCCTTGGAAGTCACTATTGATTATACCATATTACGTGATGGCTCACTTTTAATAAGGACAAAATATTAACTCTTTAATTAAATGTTGTTTTGATTTAAAGGTTTGTGAAAATTAATGTGGCTTTATGCAGAAGCATTTGAATGTCAGTTTAAACTCTACTAATTGATTTAGTTATTGGAATACTTTCTAGCTCTATTGGTCAAGTGGTTTACATTCATAAATCATCTTCTATTGGAAGTTTATTGGCCAAGCTAAATACTTGTGATGATTTGATTCATTTAGTAGAAGGAAGGTATTGATGGGTTTCTCATAGTATTAAATTGTTACCCATAAATCTTGATTATAGACCAATGGATTATCCAACTTAACTTCTTTCATTTAAATGTAAATCCCCTAATCAAATATGGATATATATGGATTTTGGGTGTTGATTCTATTAAGTGTATGACCTTACAACTACTTTTTTTGTTGGTTGGATGTTTATGTTTATGTTGTATGAATGTTGTCAGGTTCTCATTTGCTAGTTGATCATGTATTGAGTCATGAATGAGATGCTATCTTATTTAAAATTTTAGGTTGAAGGGTAGTTACCCATGTGAGTATCTATTAGTATTTTTAAATTAGTTGATTATTGTGGTTTACCTTTGTGGTGGCTTTTTTGATTGTTTGACTATTTTGGAATTGGACCATGGTTTTTGTCACACTATGCCCATCTCTACCTAGTAAAACCCAAATGTATGATTATACTATCTAGATGATGGTTTGGGTGGTAAGGGCCACTGATGGATGGGCTCATTAGGCTGGACCTTTATGTTTAGGCATCTTATGGGTTGAGTAATCATCTCTTATTGATTTTGGATTTGTGTGTTATGTTTGATTATTGTAATGAGTTCAATGTATTGTATAGCTACTGATGTTTAAAGATGATCACAATAGTTTTCGTTGATGTAATGATTGCTTGTGTGATGCTATGAACATTTTATTTTAGTCTTTGGTGAAGAGTAATATCATGTTAGCTCTTTGAACTTGATTTGTGTGTATATTAATGCATACTTCAGTGTCATTTTACATTTGATACATGGATATCAAATATCAACTATCTATAATTATGTAATTTTGATTTCATTTCAATTGTATGGCTAAATAATTTATGTTATCATAGTTACTAGTTGCTTTTCATTAGTATTAAATGTTGATGATCAAATAAGTATAGTAGTATTATGTTGGATTGTAGTTACTACTAATGTTTATTAAAGAACATTGTATCCTCTTATTTGGTATGCAAGGTGAATTATTATGATTCTAAAGCTTTATTTAATTATGGGTATGTTGTACCTCACCCTAAGTTGGCTTACATGCTTAAACTTGTAAATTTTAGATTTTTATAAGAATGTACATGACTACATATAAAACTATATAGTTACTTATAATTTTAATGATGAGTTAGTTTCATATTGATGTTGTTAAGGAAAAACACATTAATTGTTATAAATGTGACTATAGTAATTATGCTCAACACCTTTATTAAGTATTCTCATGGTGGAGGTTTTACTATATGTTGGTATCAATTGTGGTTGCAAGTATATCTTGGTTATGTTATGTAAATTTAGGTGTGTCATTGCAAATCAAGAGTTAAATGTTATGATCTAATACTCTTGTTGATCCATGGCTAGTTATACTTCATTTTTTTAATCAAAAGGATTTGAGTATCTAATGATGAGTGTTGTCTTCCTCCTTAGTGGGTATTACAATATTATAATATTACTATTTTTACCTTGAGCATATATTATTGCATAAAGTAATCAAATACATGAAAGTGATATGTGCATGAGACATTTGCTTAAGCTTTAATGATAAGATTTGGAAAATGATGTAAATGTATTAAATTCAACTAGAAGTTGTTGTTTTAAACAATGGTAAGTGTAATTTCTTCTTGATAGGATTAGATTATTCAATGGTTACTTAGCCTCATTTTAGTTACCTTGGTTTGAGGTTTGGGTAATTATGTCCATCCTGAATAATGTTGGAAATTAAATCAATGCATAGAATAATTGAGAATGAAGTATAATATGACATGAATACATTAATTCAACATATATGCCAATTCCATTAAATTGTACGGACAACATATGTAATTGATTACTTGTTACTTCTCTCTCATGTGTAGGAGACTTATGGAGACTTATTACATCTAAATAAATGCTTTTTGTTGGTAACTATTATATATATTCTTTTATATTTTAAAAGGTTATATTAGGCCATAATTGATATTGGATTTAGATTTTATACTTGGTGGTTTCTATTAAAATGTCATAATTGCAAATTATTGTAAATTTCTATTGCTTAAACAATGAAATTATGGATGGTTGAATTGAAAATTTTGTGGGTTATCAAATTTTAGTCCAATAAAAACCATAAATTTCTTAAATAATATCACATTGTATAATTATGAAAATATTAAAAATTCCATTTTTACCTTTGGTGTGTAATTATAAGATATTGGTTTCTGATTGGCTGCATATTATATCATGGGTTTAAATGATGCTTTGGGCCTTGGAGCAGATGTCTACTGTTATCTCTTGGTGGCAGCCCTTATTCTTATATGTTATCATGTTGAGGATTGAAATATTATATCTTTTTGCCAGCTACATGAATTAACAATTATCCTCAATGAGATGACATTAATTTTGTAAATATTGCATTGAGTAACCCTAATTATATAGAGGTAAACCAAATCTAGCTCATGGAATAATGCCCCAATTTCTATTGTGGATAAAATCTTTAGTCACTAAACTTAGGAATGATTGGTGTTTTGAAAGGAAAACCAATGTGTACCCTTACAATATAATTCTATTTGAGGATATTTCCTTCTAATAAGGACTATTATGATACTTAATTCACTTCAAATAGTGCAAGTATATTACAGATGGTTGATTCCTTATGATTTGGTATTGTTTTAGATGATTTTATGTTTCTATCCTTATGATAAATCTTAACTTAGAGTTAAAATTTGGGGTGATATTCCCAAGTTTATTGGTTGTTCTATCCATCTTTGTGGTGGATTTATGAAGGAATGGTTTTATCCTCCAAACTTTTAACCTAATTCTCTTAGGAGACTGAGAAGCTTAAGTAGCATTATTAGACCATTAAATGATACTATGAGGAGTCCCTACACTGATTGTAGATTTCAAAGTTTATCATTATACATGCACACATCAATACACCCTAAACTATATCCTCCCTTTTGATGAATAACTCCCTTACATAACTCTTTGATGATGTGGTAATCCTAGTTGAGTGTCTACTAATGCCTAATAGGATGTTGGTTGGAAGCATGTGAGTGTGAAATCAAGTAGTATGTTGGATCATGACTTTAGTTATGTGTGGGTCCATGCATGCAATGACATTACGTAGTATAAAATTTAGTAAGTCACGAAAACAAATTGGGTGACCAAAAACACATATATTATTATTGTATTTTTCCAAAATAATGTTATATTATCTTCTTCTCTTGCCTATTTGTGAGGTCCTATGAATCAGAAATAAAATTTCATTCCTTTTATTTTGGGTGTTTAGAGTGGATTTCATCTCCTTATTTTATTCTATAGGGAGAAATGATTTGGAATTCATTCCCAAACATATGAACCAACCCCATACATTTGACAATGTATATTGGTTATATTCAGTTGTTATTTTTTAGTGTCTACATGTTTTAAGTGTATCAATGAAGTGGTGTGGATTTCATTCTCCTATATAGATTGTATACATAATATTTTTAATCTTTATCATTTATTTATGCTTTAACTCTTATAGGAACCTATTGAGATTCAATCTCTCTGAGTGTATGCCTTAAAGGGTGCATCAAAAAAGAGGTGGGTAGATCTTTAGTGCTTCACAAGATTTTTGGTCCGTATACCATTACCTAAAATCACTACAAGTCATTTTTAAGCAATTAAAACCCATTTACCCACTTTTTTAAGCAATTACCTTTCCAAAATAAACCTTGAGTAAGCAAAACCCCCTTTTTTTCATTTTCCTCATACGTCAGCTAGGTTGATCTAGTTAGGGATGCAATGAACATTATGAAATTAGATCAGCCTAGCCGACCTAGTTCAAGACCTAAAAGCTATCTTTCTCACCTAACAAAATCAAGTTGGTCAATCATGTAAAATAAACTTATGAAAGGGTTTAAGGTCAATCCTTGTCTATAAATAACACCTTCACTTCAATCCAATAGAGAAGAACATTCATTTTCACATTGATATAGATTGTAATTCAATTATTCATATAATTAAGAAGTCATTGCTTAGGATTTTTCCTTGGAATGATAAAATATTGTATTGTGGGAAAATCTTGGATGCAGAATAGGAGTATTTTAACCTAGAGTTGATTTATATAATGTGATATTTACAAAGCCACAACAACATCTTTCAAAGCACCATTGGTCAAGGGAGAGATTGAGGAATGATATGTTCATCCAAAGGTAAGTATTCCTATATTTTAATCTCTCATGTGGTAGATATATATTGCACAAAGTAATAGGTTGAATGTTTTACTCCTTACTTAGTTTACCTATATATTGACTTGAGCATAGTTCTCTTCACATGCTATATGTTATTTACTTTTAAATATCCCCATTTGTGCCATAAATTTTAGTGAACACTAGATTAGATTTATTTTATGTATTGTAGGTCTAGCTATGGTTATTACATAATATCATTTGTATAAAGGCTTTGGAACCCTATCCTTTGGTGTTTTGTCATAATAGATACCTTGATTAGGTTTAGTAGATATGAATTGGTCATGTCCCAATATAAATATCTATGCAATGAGTTGTTGGTAAGATTACCTTCTCTGAGATTCAATTTCACTAAGTAGGATAAGTTATAGAGCCATCCTAATTCATTGCATACATTTTGTTGAACCTGATGTGAATTTAACCCTTGAATTTTTAATTTTTTAGTCATAGTCAATTAGATTGAGTTGGTCTATCTAGTTTTATTTTACATGTCTCTTTTTTGGTTAACTGTATTGAGCCAATTGATCTAGTATATTTTTTATCTATAGGTATAGGATTTTCATCTAACTATATTGAGTTAGTTGATCTAGTCAATTTCTCTATTTATAGGTACAAGGATTATAGTCAACTAGGTCATATTGGTTGACCTAGTTTGATCTTCTCTTTACATGTTCTAATTTTGGCTAACTAAATCAAATTGGTTGATATATTTATTTAAAAAGTCCATTACATTTTTATCTAACAATATCGATCTACTCAATTTAGTTATACACAACTTTCATTTTTAGCTAACTAAATTGAATTGGTCGATCCATTCATTTTCTTGATATCTATATTTTATTTATAGTAAACTAAATTGGTTTGATCAATATTGTTTAATAGTCATATTTTATGTTTTATCAAACTAGATTAACCTACTTGATTTTATTGATTAACCATGTTTTCAGTTTTTTACCTTTACAAAATTAAAAACCTCGCTTAGATGACCCAGTCAAACACAATTTTAGAAACTCTACTAAATTGACTTGGTAAATATTGTTCTATCTTAAAATTTATTTATTAATAGCTTAGCATTTCTATCTTTTCAATTTTAAACAATTTATATTTCCTATTTTTCTAGTTCAAAAATTTCTAAAACTACTATATTCAGTTATCAGTTCTGTCAAACTATACACACATAGCAAATTAGATCAGTCAGTTTGCTCTTATTATGTGCCTATGTTTTTTGCCACCAAAAAAAATTTACCAACTTGATTTCATTTACTTATATTTTATTTTTAAATAGACTATATTTACTAGTTCGATCTTATTATGTGTAGCTTGATCAACTAAATTGACCTGCTTGATCTTATTCTGTATGATTCATTTTCTAGAATAAGAAAAGGAAATTAACCTCTATTTTCATATTAATTATAATAACTTTTAATTATGAAATAAAAATTTAGTTTCTTGTTTATTTTATTTCAAAAATTGAAACTTAGTTTTTGACAAATTGGTTTTCCTTAGAAACTATGTGTCGATAGTTTTAAAACTACTTATTTATTGTCATAAAGGGCTACTCAATATTATGTTTACATTCTTTGTCTATCATTTATATATATTATGGTGTGATGAGTTTTATCTAATACTTAAATCCATAGTACATATCTAATCATGATCTTTACTTTCCACATACCTTACAACATTTTAAAAATGCCTAGGATTTCCCTTTGTATTGAACCTTAGAAATCCAACCATTCATTTAATTGTGTCATGCATTATTTAGTGGTTATAAATGAGAATATACTTATAATTTACCCTTTAAATTGGTTTTTTTGGTTATGGGAGTGGCACTTACTCTATAGTTATCACTCATTAGGTCGTCAATATCCAATAGATAAGCTAGTATCTTTAGAAGCCTCAATTATCAAACATAAAATTTAGTATAAATTCTTAATCATTTTTTTGGATAATTATTTATCATTATTTATTTAAAAAAATAACATTTTATATTTTATACTCGTTATGGATGTTGTATGACAAACTATATCAACCAGCATTGATACAAGTTTTGTGTTGTGTGTCAACTAGATCGACCAGCTCAATCTAGTTTCCTTTGTTCTTTACTTATATTTTTAAAATTAAATCATCTAATTTTAATAGTTTAATTTTTTTTACCAAACTATATAACTAAATCAACTAGTTTGATCTAGTAGACTACTTTTTTCTCTTATCTACCCAAATAGATTGACCAACTTGATTTAGTAGACTCATATATTATTTTGTTTGCCTAACTAGATCAACTAGATCAATTTAGTGGACTACTATTTTATCTTGTTTACCAAAATATATTGACCAGTTTGATCTAGTATATTTCTAGACTATTTTTTAACCTATTTTTATTACTAGATCAACCAACTCGATCTAGTCAATTTCTAGACTATTATGTTATCCTATTAGTCTAACTAGATTGACCAACTTGATCTAGTTTATTTTTAGCCACCAAACTTTCACTTTTTTGGATAAATTTATTTTTCATCATGAAACACTTGTTTGATGAAATCACACTATAAAATCAAACTAATGTGATGCATATTACTAATACTTTAAGATTCATCTACCCTATCATGAGATAGATAATATTGATCTTAGAAACATCCATTTTAATATTGGAACCACTAATAATGGGACTCCTCCCATTATTCTTCTCTTAATCCTATTTATACCTATGGTAGAGGATGAAATTGATCTTTAGTATATGGATGAAATGATCATTTTCATCAATGAAAACCCTCAACATCAGGGTAAGGATCCCATAATCATTTATAACCTCATGATGAGACCTCACATTAGATAACCCCCTTCACCTTCACCTAAATTTTCTATAGTACTTTAGGCAAGTCATCCTATGACTTCTATCAAACCCTTCTCCTCTCTCATGCCTTCATATGCTATCATGTCTTCATCTTCCATGCCTTATTCATTCTCCATGGCAACCATTTCCACAAACATAATAGGCATGACCTTTAGTGGGTCTACTCAAAATTCCCACATTAATATACAAATTAATGCAACTACTACCTCATATCAAACTATCAATTCCTCTCATACCATTAATGCCTCTCATGATGCTTCCACTAGTCAAAATACCATTAATACTAATCAAATTTTATTAAAAACTTTAAATCAAATGACTACTTTTCAAACTAACATTACTAATCAAATGATGCAAATTAAAAATTATTTAATTCATTTTAAAAATCATCCTCAACTTAATAAAAGGGGGATGAAAAATCATAATACCTCCCATCCCCCCTAGATATGCACATGGTAATCTCATACCTCAACCTCCACTTCTTAACAAGGCTATTAAACATTTACAAAATGAACCTCTAGTCCATCAAATTTCAAACATTTACATAGCTGGCATAATTACCACTATCACTTACAATGGATCCATTGATCCAACCTTACATTTGAAGGCTTTCAAAAACTTATTTAAATATTAGGTTAAACTCAATACTTTCACCACCATGAAGCTCTTAGCTAAAACCTTTTTCAGGTGATGCTCTAACTGGTATAATGAACTCAAAACTCATTTTATCTCTATCTTGGAAGACTTAATCAATACACTGGTGAAATAATTTCAAACTAATGATCTTCCTAAAATAGCCTATCTCATTTTATCAATTATAAGCAATTAGAATCTGAAACAACCCAAGTATTCATCAAATGAGGGAAAGCCTTGTCTAATAAAGCTAATCATAACATGTCAGATGATAATATCTCACTTATTCACTAACTCTCTTCACCCCAAACTAAAATATTATGTGAGGACTCCTCTAAAATATTTAGAAGAATCTTGTGATCAATCCAAATGTCAAGAGTTTCTTATATGACAATTTAATCCTTTGCACCCTCCCACAGGAACTTAAATTCTTATGAAATCTAAAAATATACATGAAAGCAATGATGGTGTTATAAAGACATATGAATCCATCCATAACATTCAATACATTACCCATAGTGGCCCCATGGATCCTATTCTTTCATCCTCAATTAGTAACAATCCACATCCTAGTTCTACATTTTCTCAATTAAATAATGTAGATATCCATAAACCACTTTCGCTAGTAAAGATTGAAAAATGTCTTTCTCTACCTTCACCATGAGATATTGATCCTACTCTCCCTACCAAACATTGGTATAATCCACACATATTCTATTGTTATCATGTCAGTTGGGGTCATTCTTATGAAACTTATCACTGACTAAGAACCTTTGCTATGGAATATCCTCTTGGACCTAATTTTGATAATAAATTTATCATACATACACATCAACAAGCTTATAAAGCAATATCCAAGGCTCATGAAATAAAAAATAAACATGAATCCCTTAATAAAGCTAATGTTCACCTAGATATTTACAAGGATCCCCTTCTTAATCATCAAACTAGTACTGCCCAATCTCCCACTACCAATAATGTAAAAATTTATGTGGATCCCAATACTAATATTTATGATGAGAATGTTATTAGTATGTATAATTTGAAGATATTAATTTCTTATATCGATCCTTATCCAACTTCAAACTAAAACAATTTCTCAACTTTCTATACTATTTAATATTATTACCCATCTAATCTCACAGACTTGGGGCACACGTAACTAATTTGATTCAATTCTACAACATAATTTACTAAATCGAACATATCTAGTCAAATGATATAGTTAGACACTCACTTTATATAGATATAAATTCTAACCCTCCCTTAAACAAGTTACCTCAATCATAAATTCCAAAGTCATTTATTCCTAATACATCTTCTTCTCACTCACAAGACACAACCAATAATTAAACTATGTTATCTACATAAACACCATCAGACACACTCGGTCAACCCAAATCGAATAATTACCAAACAACTATACCTTACAAACATAAATTTAAATGCACTTTCACTACACCCTAAAATGATTTACTTAAACACTTTTCACCTTTATCCAATAAAATTCTAACTAGATATGATGAATGGGATCTTATAACTGATCTCTCACATCTACCATCTCAAATCCTTTTCATATAACTTATGAAAACTTATCCTTGTCATCATAATTGTCTAATATATATTTTATTTGAAATTAAATTTGATGTGGTGAGGTGAATTGGTTTCTACTAGGTAAATGAATTTGGAATGGGTTTTAGTAGTTTTGTAGATGTAGGGGAGCCAAGGGAGAGTGATGCACTTGTTGTGATAACCTAAGAAGGATTAGAACCCATAACTTGGCTAACACTAGCGCTTTGAGAACTTGATGGAGGTATAATGTTGATGGTGGCATGGGAGATTAATTGCTTAATGGCTCCCCCAAAGGAAGAAATGGTGGGGGATGTGAACATGGGAGTGTGAGGAGTAACAAAAGTAGGAGCAATTGTAAATGTATCAATGACTGGGGAAGAAGACAATGGTGGATTATTTACATAGGGAGATTGGGAAGCTAATGGAGTGGACACTACTCTTCTCATTGTAGTCCTAGGGGACCTCTTCCTTGTATAAATTTTTTAAATAGTCCTTTTAGCTAGTGCATATAGTCTCTCCATTAATACTTCAGTTCCTTGCTATCCTTCCTCAATATCAATGACATTGGGATTTGGTTGGCCCAAGTTTTTTATGGTAGCTTCCTTAGTAGATAAAAAGATTATTGTAGGCCCTTATGAAGGGCTAGGATAGCTACTTGAATCTATTTTTTAGAGCTTATAGGCATCTCCTTTACACTTGGAATGGCCTAAAGTGGAGGCCTATAAGGCCTATTTCTGATAAAAGGAACATTATCCTCTTCTTCCTCCTTTTCTTTCTCCTCTTAGTCTACATTGAACATGTTCCCATGAGTTGGTGGGAGCTGAGGATTTACTATGTATTCCTTCTTACTTTCTTAGTCAAGCCTCATTTTAGGCACTATATTATTATTTAGAACATTTCTTAGGACTATCTCATCATTCATTGTATCCAAGTATATCCATTGGTGCACCTCATTTGGTGTTTATATTTCATAGTCACATCCCTATTAAACTTGAGTAGGTGCTTGGAAGTGACTTGGTTTGGATCCCACATCCTAATTTTATTCTTGGTAAATAATTATGAGTCCTTATGACTTTATACCACTATTACATCTTTCCATTTCTTTATTTTGGCTCTTCCTAGCTAGTAAGGAGTCTTGTGAGGTGGGGGCTATTTTTCTTCCTCTTAAAGACATAATAAATTATATGGAGTAGTTGGTAGTATATATCCTCCTTTGATAACTTAATTAGTACATATGATTTAGAGGCATCAGGGAGAAGTCTTCAATATCATCTATATCTAGTTCTCTATCCAAATTTATCACTTACATTATATGGTTTGCTACTCACCCTTCCATGTCTAGTGAACTCTATCACTTAGTTCCTTGATTGAATTATTTAAGGTGGTTTTTATATTATGAAATATTTAACTTGAAAATGACATTATGGATCTACCTCATTATCATTATCCTTACTCATAAACTATTGCTCAATTCCTTACTAGCTTTTTCCTAGGCTTACACTAGCTTTGACTAGGTAGCTCAATTCAAGCCTTCAAGTGGAAATTATTATCATAAGTCTCAATAATAATTTATTTTATCTTATATGGGATTAAAAAATCATATTACATATACTTTGATGTTCTTTGATCCCTATAACTCACCTTCCCTTCCAATTCTACAAACAACTTTAGTCCTTACAAGGCTTGTATCCCTTTCCTAGTGGTGTTTCCTTGGTTTGATAAATATAGGAACATTTACCAGGATATTATTAAATTAATTTAGTTAATTTACACCCCTTGAGGTGTGTCTAAATTTTCACCCTCAAACTCCTTTCCTTTCTACCACTTCTTTTATAACACACTTCTTTAAGGCCTAACTAGGCCTTTTCCAAACCCTTTATTGTAATTAGGCATAAGGTCTATTTTTATTATTAAAAACTATCCACACACTTTATTAAACTTATAAATTAAATACACATGTGAATACCAAAGAAACATAGTACCTGTGTACATAAAATGACTATGGAAAATAGGGCAGTCCTCAATCTTGCTATCTACTAAGTAATTGATCACTTGGCAATGGTTTAAGACCTTTCAAAAATTGTCTAAGATAATTAAAAACCTACCATAATTTTTATATCCCTTACTCCAATCTCATACCTTTCCAAGACATGAATTGATAGGATTTTGAATGTCATATCACTTACCCAAACCTGTAGGTTGTTGTTTATTGCCCTGTGTTCCTAATCAGGGTTTCAATATTGGGAGAATTTAGAAAATTATCTATCATTCAATATACAATTATCTTGCAATAAATATCCTTCATTATAACCTTTATACTCAATCCAAATGTGAGTTCCATGGCCTTGTTTGACATAATATAATAGTATATGGAAATACAAGGTACTTAAGCATTTTATACTTACTTGAGGTTTGTTTTACATTTGATACAAGGTTATTGGGAAAATTCATATTTTACACTCTATCATTCCTCCATAATAAACACTTTAGTATGAATCTTAACAACCTCTAACTCATTTCTTGACCCAACCATGTTAACAAGGTAATCTTATAGTCCTTAGATACAAACCCTAGGTCTGAGATACACACATATGTATAAATTCCTTAATCTTTCAGCCATGAAATCTTAATATATGATCCATCTTGGAACAAACAATACCCAATTAATAATTTAATTATCCAAATGATTCTTGAATTTCCAAAGATTAAACATAGAATTACAATCAAGTTTTCAATCTCTGTATGTGATTCTATAGAATTGTCAAGGCTTGTAAGTTTTCACCATCAACTTGCATTCACCAAGATCATTATTTTGTTTCAATCATGGACATATGTCCTATAAATAAATATCATTCTATCCCACAATCAAGATACCACATTGGTTGATGAAATAATCAACAATGCACATACTAGTCTATCACAAAATAATAGGGTACATGAACACCTTGGACACTCTTGATACCAAGTTTCTAAGTGGAAATGCCTTAACCATTATCAATATAACCTACATGGGCTTAATAAATTCAACCATTAACACCAATAATAAAGCATTATTAACTCTTAACATTGTTTTAGTATTTGTTCTTTGATTGTGTTAAGCAGTCAATCCTTAATCACCACTTTCCATTATGTATTCACCTGCAACTTTCACATATGTTAAGATATATAAAGTATTAATAACCTTAAAAGGAAAAATAAAATAAATTAAATCATATACACTTTGATAAACCACAACAAAACACTTTCCTTTATTCAAAATAGTAATATCTATTTCAACATAGTCCTTTCATGTACCTGAGTTCCTTCCTAAGGGGATTTATACATTCTTTTTTTATTTCCTGACCTTCCTCATTATTGAGGATATCCCCTCTCAATTTATATGCCAATATTATTACAAAAAAAAAAAAAAAATGACTCCTTTTACCCATTTAAACATAGAATCTAAGTTGGTTACACTAACTTCTTGTTCATAACTAGCTTTTTACACTTCAACCCAATGTATGGGTGAAAGTGACTATACAATCCATGATTTACAATTTATGGATATGCCATATATAACTTATATTTATCCTTTTAAAAACCTCCTAATCCCATTATACTCATCCATTCACTCCTATACAAGCATTTGGCCTTCTAGGCTTATTTTGAAGATTTGAATGTTTAAACTATTAGTTTTGGAGGGAAAACTCCAATAACCTATAGAAGTCATCCTAATGACTCTAAATGGATATTAATTAATATAATGGACATAATAAGGTATCTATCACACTTTGACATTTTATTTGACTAGTTCTTGGTATCAAACTTGATAAAACTAAAAAATGGTGTTTGCATGGCTTGATGCTCCTACATCAACATACCTGGGCAACCTAAGGGGAGCTACCATCACTCCTTCCATTCATATAATTTTGAAATTAGGTAGACCTAAAATTTACCTATTTATCTTAGTACATGTATAACTTTAAATGGAACCCTTTGTATTTTACATTTGGTTATGGATTTATAAACAAGAGGGTATAAGTCTTTTATGATTATCTTGATATGGTGCTTGAAACATTGAATGTGCATTGTAGAATATGTCTAGGAAACAACTTCATCTCATGCAAGAGTCTATGTGTTTGGTCCTAATTATGAAATTTAACATATAACATCCAAAAAATATGTCATCATGTAGAATGGATCTCCATTTTAGCATGTATCATGCATAACTAAAATCAAGTTATTGCTAATAATGTCCCCAAGTGAGGGGATCTGTTGATCCTCCATAGTTATTTATAATAGTGGGTAGCCCTTATATCCATGTATCTAATGTGTGAATTTATAAATAATCTATTTATTAGGGTGAGGCCAATCCTAACTCCCTTTATGAACTAGTGAATGGGTGTATTCCTCTAGTCATCCTTAAAGACCACTCTAGTTAGGTTTATTACCCATGAAGCTAAGACTATCTCTAGTTTATGCACCTCATACCAATTATCGATGCCATTTTATTTGTAATCAAATTATGCAAGAGGTGTGTCATAATAATTTTCAAAAATTGGCCCTATAATGAATTCAATGGGAAGTCCTTGATTCAAGGATTTGAGTAATCCATCCTCACATTTTGACATCCTGAAGATGACTTATACTAGGTCAGCACATGGCATGACGTCTGGTTTTTCTATGGCTTTGTGGAGATTGATAGCTTAGATTATTAGGATGTTAGAGGCAAGCTAAGTAACATGGGGTATGGTCTCAGAATCATTTAAATGACTTCAATGTTATAGTATATACTATTATATTGTATGTCCCTTGCCTCCAAGATGAACTATGTATCTTTTAAAATGACTAAATTTCCATATTGAAATAATAAATCATCATTTCCATATGAAATTCCATTACCAAGAGTGGAGAATCCTACTCGTGCCATTTCTATAGTGTTTTGGGTAGCAACCAACATCTTTTGTATCTATTTACAACTTTAGAGCTCTAACAATAGTGACTTGGGTGAAATCTATTAAGAGTTCAAGTTTGGTTAACTTGAGAATTTATATAGTAAGGAGAACAAAAACTTAGGGATTCAAATTCAAATTTAAGTAATAATAGCCAATTTGAGTAGACTTTTGAATATTTCTTTGATTAATGTAGCGTTAATGGCAATTCTAGTTTGTGCCATATTAATGATGAGCTCATCACCTTTACATTCAAATTTATCACTGATTCACCTTTGATTCACCATCACTTTTAGATTTAATGTTAAAGGTTACCAATTTTTGACACATGGCATGCCAAATTAGCTCCAACCAAGGACTTGTAAGGTTTGAAGATGACTAAGCTGCTTAGTCAGTGAAATCAGGACACATGGCACCTTTTAATTGGTTATGGGCTCTCAAGATGTATATTAATGTGATGACTCATTTGTATTATACCATATGGCATATTTTGATTCATGGAAAGATCTTGGGTACCCCCTTCCCCCTAACTTTGGTTGGTCATAGGAGTTCCATGTGTTACTTCCACAAGTAATTTAAGTTCCTTCTTTACCATGTGTCTTTTTCATGGGAAATTATGACTTTGTTTAGATAAGTGTCACCTTTAGAATACTTTTGGATTGTTGTTGGTAATTTGGCTTTAATTATGTGGCTTAGGTGGAGACATGCATCACTCTCAGAGATTACCTAGTCAATGTAAGGATGTAGATTTATGGGAATGACATGAATAATTATCATGTATGTTTAACCTATACATGTGTCACTTTAGAGGCAATTATACTGATCTTAGATCATAACTCTATGAGAATGACACATGGCATTATCTCATGGGTCTAGTGGGGACACATGTCACTTTAGTGGGGCTTCAGAGGAGTTCTATTGGATCCTTAGATAGAAGTAGCATGGGAATGATAAGTATGATCATCACATTGGTACAAAGGGGACATGCATCATTCTTATGAGCTTCTCTTCATTTTTCTACCATTTGTCACTTTCAAAAGGGACCCTAGACAACTATACACCATCGATCCTTGATCAAATAACTTAGATGCATATACATTTTCTTCTTAGAGATCTTGTGAGCCTTGGATCAGATGTGATGTAGCATTAACATGCGTCATTATAAAATAAATTTGAAGGGAACATTCAACACTCCATAAGACTACTCAAGTTTGAATGGTTATGCTTAAGACACATGATAGCATCTCGTGGGATTCAAGATTATAGTGGGACATGTGGTAACTTAGATTGAATGGGATTGCTCATAGGAGATAGGATCTTGACACATAGCTTATCGATTTGAATTATAATGGCTAACTCCCTTACGATATTTTGGGATGATGCAATGTGAATCATGGGTTTCACAGATTTATTCTAAGTGTCTTGTGTGGGGCAAAGAATAATTAAGGATTAAATAAGGTTGGTGAGGTGGACACCTATCCTCTTTAGGTCATAATATTTAATTTGATGTCTCGTGAGGCATCTTAAATCACTACTTTAACTTTGATATCTTTTAAGGCCAAATGAAAAGTTAAGTCAGACTTATGAAACATCAAACACCCGTCACAAGTAAATTAAAAAAGTCTAAAGAAAAATTATGTAATTAAATGATTTAAACAAAGTGTAAGGTTAGTCTATTAAGATTAGGTGAAGCATATTGTATCCATGACAATTGGGAAACTAGATGTAAAATCATTAGTGAAGGTGTGTCTGCACATTTTAGAATCAATCCATGGTTAATTATTCTCAATGGAAACTTTGAAGAAAACTTGCAAAAATTTAAATAATTTCAAATATTAATTTATATTTCAAGGTGAGTATTTAACCACAAATTTCTATGAAATATTAAATCAAATTTTTATGTAGTCTACTATTTTAGCAAGTCTGGCATCTTAGGCATTTTGGTAAATTAAGAAAGGACGGTCCCTATTATGGGAATAGGGGGTAGTTGATCATCAACAAAAACCAAATGAAATGTGAATAAAACATTCTTTATTCAAAATTAAATCCACTTCTTTGACTAATGGAGCTTGTAATAAACATGCTAATTTTTTAAATGTGGTCTTTGACAAACAAACCTATATAAAAAACAAGTTAATGTTTGAAACTTATAAAAAATAAAACATTAATTATGAGAAATAGGTAATCTTATTTTTAAAAATAAAATAGGTTTCTATAGAAAAATAGAAAATATAAATATCCTGAAAATTAATATAACAAAAATGACAATAAAGACCTTCTATGTTAAATTTAATAAGAAGAGGAGGTGAAGTTAAGTTCAAATTTGAGCTAGTTTCTAAATTAGAGGAAGAATAGGATGATTGATAAAATAAAGTGAGGTGTGATTCCTACCAAGCATGCTAAATGTAAAATCATGATTATAAGAGAGGTTAGTTCATGTTAGTATGCCAAATTAAACATAATTTTTTTGACAAACGTAACATCTGAAGCATGATTCCTTGGTCTTAGAAGGTCTAAGGAGTAAAGAAAAAATAGAAAACATAATCAAAGTAGTCATACCTTCCTCATAGACATTATTTCTAAGCCAGATTAATGGTGTGTTGAGCCCAACATTTTAGCCTTGGAGTCTTTTTCAATGTTGCCCCTTCATAAATGCAATATTTCACCTAGGTTACACATGATTTGGTTAATTTAATTAGAAGAAAAATAAAAAAGATGAAGCTTTGCAATATATTTATATAGATTAGATGTGTACTGTAAATATTTATTATCATTACAAATGACCCTTGTATTTATATATTTCACAAACCCTTTTTGACTATTGATCTAAGATCAAGATGTGTGGTTGAGGATTAGTCAAATTTGGTAGGCAAAATGCAATACATATTTGGGATAGAGTTTGCATTAATTAAGCACGGGCTGCATTTATGTTGATATTTTATGATATTTTTTTGCATTTATGTTAAAATTTGTTCTTATTTTGAAAATCTTGAATTTTTGGCCTAATTTGAATCAACTTGCCACATGATGTCATGATGAATATATTTCTTGATAATGTCATGATGACATCATGATGTAGATATTTTTTGATGATGTCAGCATGTAGATATTTAAATCAACTTACCATGTGAATGGAGGAATAATTCAATTAATTATTTAAGAAAATAGGTGATTCCAAAAAGCTAAGGAATTTTCAATTAGAAGAAGATTAGGTTAGTTAACAAAGGTTAATTAACTTAGTGAAAAGTGAAGTGAATTTTGAAAGTTGAATAATAATTCCAAATAATTAATCCAAACGATTGATTACAAATTCAAAATTTGACTCATGATGAATTATATTATGTTGATGATGGTGTAGGGTGTATTACATCAATTGGGGATGTACCAATACATTTCAAAATATGTACGTCAAGTGTGTAGACTGATTTGGGTGTTTCTGTGATCTGTGTATTATTACTAGAAATCATTCTAATTATAATTTTAACTATAAAGTGATGATGATTGAGTGGCTATAGTGTGCACCATCTAAAGATATTATAATAAAGGCAATAAAATATTAAGAAGGTTTCATTTGGTCACATCTAAATCCAATGAATATTCTATACAAGACTCTTGTAAAAGAATTAGACACACGTGCTGATGCAACTATCTAAATCTAAAAAATGTGTCCAAGACCATAAAAAGGATATTTATTGAATTTGAAGACTATTACTAGATCATATTTTAGTCCACTTCCATCTTGTTCCTGCTCAGACTTGCATGTGTATAGTAAACCAACTATCACTATTTCCAATTTATTGCAATATTTATCAATAGTTGTACTTTACTATTTTTAGCAAACTCAATTGTATAAATTCAACATAATATTTTTCTAAGTTTTATATTAATGTGCTTGTTTATTATATGAGTTCTCCAATATTATGTAAAAGTTACTCTAATCTTATTAACCCTAGATACCCACATTATCCAAATTTAGGGTGAAAGATGTACCCATAATATAAATTTATTAGATAAACTATAGTTATTAATATATATGAATCAAATGGGAATCTCTTATGGGTATTAATTTACCTATCACCATAGGTTCTAAGACCGTTTTAGTATGGTTTTATATATTTTCAAATAAAAGGACATATGATCTATTAATTTTGCCTCCATGGATAAATCTAATTTGGGTTATCCCATACACATTACACCAATGTCTTAATTTTGTGCATGAAAATGAATCATTTTCCATTTATGGAAAAACTTATGAGTTATCCATACAACATAAAAAATGACACAAGTTATCACCTAAAGTGTTTCTTAAAAAAAAACATATAACTGCATGCCACATCTTCTATATTTAGATCTTTTATAATTATGGTCCTTATAGTTATCACATCTACAATTTTAGTTCTTAGAGTTACAAATCATACATTTATAGTTCCTAAAATGATAAATCTTAGATTAATAACTCCTATAGTTACACCACGTAGAGTTTTTATATAATCATCCATGCCACAATATTTTATTACCACCTATTGTGTAGGATGATGTCAAAGCACCTACAGAGAGTTTAATTATATATTGAAAAATTATAAATAATTAATGTTATTATTTTTAAGAGGTTAAGGTAGGTCCTATATCCTATTCCCATGATGACTATCTTAATGATGACCATACAATTCATGATCACATGTATGATACTTCTAGTTTCACATATGACTCTAGATGTTTTTTGTACTCTCTTTGTATAATTTAAATGTGAATATTGGTAAGCCTTACTATCCTATCTCATGCACTTCAATGATATATTATCCTATATATAACTTCTATTACTATTTTTATCTATACGTCATGCATTTCATGTACCTTCCTCCCTTAAGATTGTGCCTTGCCTCATGTTTCCTCGTAGTTTGAAATAAGTGATCTTGCCTTTTTATAAATTACCAATGTCTTAGCCCCTTGGTTTACATTATTTTCTTTGTTTCCATGGCATTTTCCCCTTTAATTATTGATCCTATTATTTTCCCCAGAATCCTTTGGTTCAGAAGCACTCATGAGGTTGAATGTTATAGGGAGAAAACTAGGGGATAATGCATGGGATAAATATATCTCCTTGTTAAATTTTTGGATTGATATTGTTTCAATCTAAGGACCGATAAATTTAACCTTATTTTACTCAAAGAGTAGTAACTATTACCACCAAAGACTCTATGTTTATTTGACGATATTTGGAATTCATTTTTTGTTCTACTCTTTAAGGCTGGATTACCATTGAGTATTGATTTACAAATTTTTAAAATAGGGGAGAGTGTAGTTCAATTCCAAAACAAACATAAAAGGATAGGGAAGGGAGAGCACAAAAGAGAGTTTCCAGTTATGATAATGCTAGTGATTCAAAATCTAAAATATGCCAAATCACAATTATACCACTTTGTCCCTGATTTAATAGTTACATGAACTTTTAGGGACATAATGGGCAAGCTTCTAAGGACAAATGTGAATGCATAACTCAATAATTATTCAATAAATTTAAACACACAAAATACCTATAGCTATTTTACACATAGCTCTCATATTACTTTATAACTATAAGCACATAAAGCAAAGAGTGTTCTAAGGTAAAAAAAAGAATTCATAAGTGAATTAGATTAGATTTAGCACAATCTAATTATTATATTCAAATTTTGTAACTAAGCATACTATCAACCCTTTTATACATTCATGGAATCAAAATAATAAATAATGGAACACATTTAGTGAGTAGAGAACAAAATTTAAATAAGAAAAAAATATATTACCATTTTAATAGAGTTTCTTTACACTAAGTGCCAACCCTGGCAGACAAATAAAGTCCCAAAGCAAGAGGGAATAATAAGTGTAATCCTGACTAAATTCTAATTGTGTTTTGGGACTAAATTTTTTTCACACTTTACAATAGGAAGAAATGCCCCTTATATAGATATATTTTTCCATGAATCTTGCTCAACCCACTACGAAGGTGGTTATAGCATTAAATGATGATTGGAGAATACAATTGGGATTCTAATAGATTTACTATCTTGGACATGATCCATAATAGAAGCCATGCCTCTTTTAATGCAAATATTTGTCCCTTATGTTCTTTGTCTCTTCTGACTCCTTATCATGTGCATGCTAAGTAATAACTCACGTTATAATGAGTTTTTGACATTTAATTTAGATGGATAATTATGATTAGATTAAAATATTGGTGGTAGATTGTCATTAGGATTTTATTAAAACTACCATCCCACCATGCCGTAAATAGCCTCTTACATTTAATTCATAGAGAGATTAAATGGATATGTTGATTCAGTTAAAATTTATGCCTTTGAGCTGATTTACCATTTTTTCATTCTACATTCTATCACTTTTGACTCTTTTAGTTGGTTAGGAGATTATTGTATTCTTACTGTGTCACATAGACTTGACATGTAGTCCATTTGGGGTATTTTATGGACTTTACAAGTTAGATGACTATCAATCTTGGTTCTCAGGTTCATTTGGTGATGAGGCCTACTTATTTAGATAGTTCATCTCATCAAGGTTGATTTCCTTACCACATGTTAACCTGTCATTTTACCCAAGCATCACTTATGTATTGACTATGACTTTGTCATGATGTAGTGGGATGTCACCATGTGGTGACATCTCACTAACCCAAAGCTTCAATATGTACCAAAACTATAAAGATCACCCTAAGACAACATGCCACCAAGTTCATGCCACATGGTATAATCCTACTAATCCACTTAATCAAGGCTATGTTGAATTCTACAGATGGATTTAGGCTAATGGATCACTAGGATCATGCCACTAGTGTAATCCCACTAATCCACTTACCTAGGGACATGATGAACTATTGGAGTCCTATGAAGTGGCATAAAGATCACATGGCTCTAGGAGAGATTACCAAAAATTGACTAGGTGTCAAAGCACTATTGTGAAAGGGCTGAGACCACTAGGAGATTTTCACATGGCTCTAGTAATGAAATGGGCACATAAAGGCAATGATATAAAGAAACATAGTCAACAAGTCAAAACTTCAAAAAAAAAATTCAATAAAATTCAAATGAAAATGACTATGCTTTTTAAAATTGAAATGGTTTAGTTTTATAAAAAAAGCAAAAAGGCATGAAAACTTAAACAAGGGAAAGCCATTTTTCTTGAATCCAAAGATAAAATTTTGCCCATCTATACAAAACTAAGGAAAAAGGGAATTTCATAAGCATTAAGTCATTTGACATTTAAATAATGCAAAAGTTGGTTACACTACTAAAATAAAAATTGAAAAATACCCTAAAAAGGTAAAGTCATTATTTATATTAATCTAGTTCTAGATGTGCTCTCTAGCCAAGGATTTATAATAAATATTTACTATGTAGACTTGGTAAAATTAATGAAGCATAAATTCAATATTTCAAATTTTCAAATCCAGACAATTAAAAACCATAGGCCTAACAAAAATAAAAAGGGTCCCAATATGAAAGCTGAAGATGTGGTGTGTTAGTCAGAAAAAATAACAACTTCCATGGGGAAAATGTTATTCAAAATTTAGAACTTATGATGTAAGCCTTCATTCCTACACAAAACATAGACTGCAAGAAAATACTTAGACATAATTTGAAAAAGAAGGCACTAAATTCAGATAAAACAAATAAAATACCAAACTTCATGTATGCAAAAAGACCATCAATGTGTGTGTAATGATAAATTTTCCTTTAATTCATTTTAGGATTCACATAGACAACTTTAGATCAAATTAAGCATTATAACTTCTAAAAGGGGATTTATTTGCTAAATGGCTTAGGAAAGAATGACATAGACATTAATATACTACTAACCATGCATCCATAGCCATGATAGAGATACCTATGGTTCCAATCAAGGCCTTTTTCCACTACTAGCCATGATAGAAAGCCTATGATGGAGGTTGCCTTAATTACTCTTTCGAGGAAATACATTTGCATTTGTCATTTTAAAATCAATTATTCTTACATATTTCTATTTGAAAATGGATTTATTATTTAGTACATTGAGGGTTAGGAACCAAACCATGGGTAATAAGATGTTTAGAAATCTCTAAATACCTAAATGATCTTAGATTGGCTCATTATTTTATCATTAATTCAAGATGTTTAATTCAGTGCAATTTGATGAATTCTAACAAGAAAATGTAACTATTCTAAAATTCATTTATTTTGTTATGAATCATTGGCATTTGAAATATGAAATATAAAGAACTAATTATCGCCTTTGAACTATTTCAAAACAAAAACTCACGTTTTATGCCTCTAAAGTCTGAACTGTACCTTAATTGATTTTTTCCACCCATTCAGTGACTAGCCCATTGATACAAGGAATGAATGGCTTCCATGATATATTCTCATTCTACTCATTATTATTATCTTAATTAAGGGTACAAGTTTGGATGTTGACCAAGGGTAAGGTTAGGACAAATATCATTTCAAAGTAAAAGATGAGCACAAAGCGCTAAAAGGGACATAATAAAGAACAAGGAACAAAGGAAACACACAACTAAAGAAAAATTAATCTAAAAAACTAGGGAGGTTAAAATAAAGAAATAAATATGTAGGTAGTAAGAAACTAAGCTAAATCTACTCTAATATATACATCACTAACCCCTTCCCTTAAAAGTTATTCAAAAATTATATTAGATGGAACAACTAAGAAGTAGTGCTTCAAGAACTATCCATTCAAAGGTAATAAGAGATTGTTTCCTTATATATCCTTGAGATGAAAATTTTTTTACCAAACAACTCATATATCTTTTATGGACCAACTTATTATCATCCTTGAGATCATTTCTACCTCTAAGGGCATTCATGGGATTGCGTGTTCTCAAGAGTAAAGTGGGAGACAGTGCAGGGGATAAAATATCCCTTTTTTAATTTTAGGATTGATGCTAGTTCAATCCAAGGACAAAGTAAGTTAACCTTTTATACAAGAAAAGTCATGCCTATTACTATTGGGGGTTCTACATATGTGAAATTTCACTTTGGATTAGTTACCAACTGAAGTAGCTTCTACTCATCATTTACTATTGAGTCATACATCATAAATTTCTAAAGTAGGGGAGAAAGTTTGGATTCTAAAATTAACATCAAAATGTAGGTTAGGTAGAGCAAGAAAGAGTGTTTCTAGGCATCAAGGTGATAATGCTTCAAAAATTGAGTTAAGTGCCCTGTTATAGATTTACCATTGTGTGTTGAGTTTCTCTAAGAGTTCTGACTCTGTTTTACATAATGGGAGGAGTTTGAGGAAGCATGGAAGAATGTTTGGTTTATAAATCCCTCACTAAATATAAATATTTTAAAAAATCCATAATAAATAACACATAGACTCTTTAAACATAATATATAGATTAACATACACATTAAAAATATTGAAAGGGAAATGAAAAGGGTTCATAAATGGGTTATAATAACAAAGCACATTATAACCACTATAATCATTAAGTAACAAAGCACCAATTCAATTTATTAGCATTAACATTCACTAAATAATAAGAAATGATTGACAAATTTTAATAAATAAACCATGAATTTTGCAAAAAGTGAAATATTAAAATCATTAAAATAAGTTCATCTACAAAAGTATCAATCATGGTAGACATTTGCAATAAAAAGTATGGAGGAAGAAGGCGTTAATATCCTAGTGGATAGATTCACTAATAGTCTAGGCTTTTGGTGTTATGGTTCATTACATGTGGTATCAAAATGCCAACCCATGTTTGAATCTTGGGTCTTAAGTGGTAATTATAGCATGATAATGTTCATCTAGGGCTCTCACATTCATGTGGAGGTGCACACCCATCCTGAGGATGGGATTGTTAAAAGCATGGTGGGGTGTTAAGATCCTGGTGGATGGATTCACTAATATTCTAGGATTTTATTGTAATGGATCATTATAGAAGGTAAAATCTTAGATTAATTATGATAATGTTTTAGGACTAAGAATTGTTGACCCTAAAAATAAAATACAGTTATATATTTATAGATAAGGATAGGGCTCACCTTTAAGTAGCATGACATTCCCATCTTGGGTCATGATGGCCACTCTAGGTTGTCATAACTATATAAATTTAAAAAAGAGAATAAAATACTCTTGAATCTTATTAAAATATCCCTAAGGGCCCCCTAATTGATGTATAGAGGGTCCTCATATGAAACACTTCCAAACTACCTAGACTCTACTCTCCTGGTGGCTAACAAAACTGATACTAAGTCAAACTCTCAATCTAGTTTGAACAAATTCATTAGTGGCTCTTTGAAAACCACCTATAACTAGGTCACCAATATTTGATATAATTAGAGTGGGGAATACATATACACCTTAACTTATGACACCTAGATAATGCTCATAGTGGATTGAGTGGGGACTTCTAACACCACCTAGATTTTAGCCTTGTTGGCCTTAGCCAACTTATTTCTCATGACCTAGTCAAAGTGACCCATGTGAACTCTGAACTTGCCCATGTTCAGCAGAGTGCCATCTAGGTGGAATAACATAGAGATGTTTACCTCTTTAAAGTAAGCCAATATATTTTTATTTCCTTCTTCTAGGGGCCACTATAGTTTGTGCTAGGCTTAACCACTCCTCAACTATAGTGCTCATTATCCAAAAATATGTTTAGTATAGGCTTAGGGTTGAAGTGGGCATAACCTTCAGCTTTAGGAAGATGACCTTATGCACTATAAATTCTAGCTTCCTACACTTTCTCTCTACCAAAGTAATTATTTGTAAATAATCTTAGGTCCTTTAAATATGCATCTTGTTTCCCATCAAGGTCTCCATTATTTTTTCCAAAGCTAAGAAAAATTATAAGTGGGCATCTTTGACTTGTCCAATCAGCTCGATAGGTAAGGAACTCTTCATCTATGTTTTCAAGGCTTAGACTTGATCCTACATGTCTTTCATTATCTTCTCTAACATGTCATGCATGGATTAGAGGATTAAGATTGGGTCTTTAGATACCTTTTCCTCTCCTATGGAAGTCCTCACCTCGGTGAGGGAGAAAAGATCTTGTTGGGTATACTAGGCTACATGATTCCCTTCCTAGATGAAATTTTGAGTGAGATTATCTACATGTTTCTTGTGGTACAGTTGAAGTCCCACTACACATCAAGGTTAGTATACATTCTCATATTAGATTCCTATGACATTGTATCCATTCCTAGGGTGGGAAGAGGTGTTGGTAGAGTGATATAGATGGTAGTCATAGGTGGAGGGGGCAAATATTAAGTGAAAGGGATGAATGATTAAAGTAGTGGAGGAGGAGGGGGATGGGGGTGTAAGGAAGAAATATGAATGGAGATGCCCAAGGGAAAACATATGCTTACCATTGGATCTAAGTTAGGATAACCAATAGGGCTATGAATCTAGGGAGAGGGGAATTCAATATAAATGAGGAAATGGACTAGTTAAATCTAAATCCCTAGGAACCAAAGATGATGGAAATGGGGATCCTAGGAATGATGTGGGGAGCCATCAAAGGTGGTGAATTAGGGGAATTGGGGGACTATGGAGGAGGTTGAGAGAGATTAATTAACACACAGATAGAAGGTAGAGCATGAGTTACCTTATACTTATTTCTTTACCTTTTGCCTGGATCATCTCTAGATGATATAATTAATGGAGTAAGGGTGGTAGAAGCCACAAGGACTGACTGAGGAGTTTGTTGGGCCATAAAGGTTGTCACTAGAATTTCCCAAGATGCCTAATATTTGTATATAAGGGCACTTATTACTGGATCTACAACTACACTTGTTGAGGTCAGGGCACCTATAGGTACCTAGACCTGTAGAATGACCAATGAGGGCACTAATGAAGTACCTGGTTATAAAATGATGATGTAGATGGGAAAGAGGAGGTGAGGACAATAATTATGGCCAAGGATAGAGGCACTTGGGTGAATTATGGAGGGGGGATAAATAGGTAAGAGGGAAGGTGCCACTAAGGGGGACTGTTGAGGAATTGGGAAACTAGGTGGTGTCATGAGAGGTTTTTAGAGAGTGAAGGGAGCATGGGAAGGGATTTATGCCACTTATAGATGTTTGTCTCACCTCAAAATTGTTTTTAGGCTATACTAATGTCAAACCTTAGGGCTTATGTAGACTAAGGTTGAGCTATTTAGAGTGGATCCATTTGAGGCCAGGTCACCTAGGGATGAACTACCTAAGGTTGAGCTACTTGAATTAGAGGAGGTGATGGAGGTAGAATTGAGGGTCAAGATATAGGAGGACCTATAAGAGGAGAAGATATTAAGATTATTTTTATATTTTTTCTCAAAATAGGGGGGGATTCACCTAAACAATCTTTCTAGGCTAATGTGGAAGAGGTAAAGCCAACCTAGGTGGAAGGTCAGGGTTAGGCCTCCTTTTTGTTCTTCTTATTTTAAGCCTTAATTATGGTGAACACCTTTTGATCATCTATTGGTTTAAGATATATCTCATCATCTTCTTTAGGATGGTGTCCATAGTTGAGGTTGAGATGAGCTGATTACTTATATAAATTGCCCTTAATGATGCCATGTGGGTTCCAATATTGGTGCTTAGCCTATCTTATGGAAAAGGAGTCTCTCCCAGCTGCCATCTTCTATAGAGGAGGGAAGTATTTATACATGTGATGCCTAATAGTGACTAGGAAAGGTAGGTAGGTATTTTGTTGGTAGTTGCTATAGTGATCAAATATGCCTTCCACCAAATGGTACATAATTTCCTAATCCAATAGGTGGTCTAGAACCTAATAGGGTAGGCATAGAGGATCCTTATAAGTGCTTACCACTTGGATGATTGTATCATCCCTACAATACCAATAGTCTCTAATGGGAGTGAGAGATTCATATATTTCCTTGAATAGTCAAGACACAAGTGCCTCATTGATGGTCATGTAGACCATTGGGTAGAAGGACTCCTATATTTCTTAGATGTGATTCCAATAATGGTGGCCATATAATTTGTAGAAAATTACATGGACCACTGTACCCCTAATAACCCATGATGGAAAAGAAAAAGGATTAAATGTGAGCATCCCATAGACTATGTCTACTAAGTATCTCATCATGTAGAAGTTTCCTCCTCTTCAGACATCCACCATCACCTTGATCAAGTTAAAATTGATTATTCGCCTAGGTTAGGGACCTTCTCACCTTGGAAGATTATGTGGACTAGGGGAATCCATAGTAGGTTGATGTGTAGATAGTTTCCCTCTCTAAACATTTAGTTGAGTAGCATCATTCCAACATGGACTCCCCCTTTGAAAGTGTAGATGATATACATATTCATGTCCATCTTGTTAACCCACCTTGCATCAAAGTTATCAGCCTAGTCTTTCAGGATGTCATGAATTTGGTGAGTGCTAGTCTAGGTGATCATGGTGGTTAAGTCTTAGGTGACTCTAAAATTTGGGAGGTTATAGTAGAATTTAAAGGTAGATTCTAAGATATATATGATTTGACGTTAAGAATTTGTAGAGCAAACCATGTCATGGATACCATCCTAAGCCCACTTTTTTGTGAGCAATAATTTTCTGAATAAGTTGGTATAGTGAAAGACTTCAAGCTTAGTTGTAGTTTAGTATAGCCTACTTCTCATATGCCTAGAGTGAATCTTCAAACTCAGTCTCATATTAATAATTAATATTAGAGGATTTGGGTACTATGTCAATGGCCTTGAACATTTCATTATAGGGCTTGAAACGTGTCAAGCTATTTGGGAATGTAATGTCTTGGTACACTAGCTTAGTTTTTGGGTTCAAAGATGAGGTGGCCATTATAGATGGGAAGGATTTATGTAATAAGGAACACTAAGTAAAGGTGTAACATAGAGGGCACTAGTCAAATAAAAAAGTAAGGATTAGATTCTGAGAGACTAGGAGTAATAAAAAATAATAGTTTCTCCTTAGGGAACTTATAAAGGTTCACATACATCTCCTGTATTGATGGCATTTGGCAACTCTTTTGTCATGAATTAAAATTTGATTTGGTGGCTTGATCTTTCCTATTTATTTTTAAATCTAGACATAAAATCAAAAATCATGATCCCTCATTGCTTTCTATATTTAGCAATCATGACATTTTAGAATGTCCAATCAGGGCCTAGTTTTCCATCCAATTAATGCCTAGAGTGTGGTAGGCACACAACCATATCATATTCAAGGCTTCCCAATTAGTTCCTACTTTGTGCCATGTGTAACCTATTAATTGGTCCTCACTTCAATATTTACCACCTAGGTGTGACCCATTACCTTGTCCTTATATGCTTGGGAGAAAGAGAATGCCATCTAGACATGTTGCATATTTTTATTAACATTTTAACTATGACTTTACCTTATTTTGAAAGCCACATGTTATTTTGGGTTCTTCCTACCATTTGAATGGAAATTCCATGTGGCATGATGTTATAGGTTAGAGTCTCCTGGGGGGTGACATCCATATCAAATCTAAGATATTAACAAGCCAACTAATGGACCATGTGGTGTTTTCTCATTTGGTTAGGTTATAATAGGATTTAACGTCTCTGATAGTGATATGATACTAAAATTTTTGACTTTAGGATGAGCTCATTGGTTAGATATTATCTAATCTAACCTCTAATCCAAGGGAATTATTTTATTCAATCAATCTCTCATAAGATCTGACATCTCTATTAGATCCAAAAGACTAAACATTTTGACAATGATCATTGTGGCACTTTCCTAGTTGGTAAGGATCTCCTAGGCTATGACTTTTTTGATAGATCCAAAAAATTAACCATTCTAACAATGAGGTACCTTGATTGGCAAGGCTTTGACACCTTTGACATCTTCGATAGAGATCTGTGCATTACTATTTTATTCAACTAATCCTTTTGTAAAAACACACAAAAAGATAATAAGTAAAAGGGAAATAAATGTGATGAATATAAATTATCACATAGATACCAACTACTCTCATTGGGTTTCATGAAGGACTTTGGGAGTCTGATATCTAAGATACTGAGACTTTGGGAACTTGAATATGGGATCAAACTTGTATAAAAATTAGCATGTTAATTATTTTAAGTAATAAAGTGTTTGGTTTACTTTGGGATCCCATCATGAATCAACTACATTAACTTCATAGGTCAAAAGGGCTCTCAACAAGGATCAATCTTCCCTTACAAATGAGCCACACATTTGGGGAAACTAGGATGGAATGGGAATTTTAGGATTCTCACCAAAAAGAGCTAGTTTGTGTGGGGAAATAGGTTTAATAACTATGAGTTATATCATTTTAAAGAGGGGGTCCCAATTTTCTATGAAAAATGGGGTGTGTTGGACATAATAAATGGTGACTTCTACTGGGAAAGTAGTGTTCAAGAACTTAGAACCCAAACTATTAACCTTCATTCTTACATAAAATATAGGCTATAGGAAAAATACTTAAGCATATAAAAAAAATAAGGCACTAAAGTCATGTACAAAAAGTGACATGATAAACCTTATTCCCACATAAGGCCACTAGTGTGTGTGAGGTGATACATTTTCAATTGATTCTATTCAACCAAGTCAAGGTTAGGCTGGGCATTATATCTCCTCAAAGGGCATTATTTATTGTATGGCTTAAAGGGGAATGGTATGAGAATTTCTCTACTTTCATCTGAGTATCTATAGCCTCAACATAAATACCTCTAGTCCCATTTAAGGACTTGCTCCACTACCATCTAAACTGGAAACCCTATGATGGAGGCTTCCTGAACCTTTTTAGGAAGACTCATTATTTAGATTTTTCATGTTATTATAGTCTCCTTTTAAATTTTTCTTATGAATCAATTTGGTAGTTATATCTATTGAGGTTTTGGGACCAAGACACAGGTGATGGGAAATTTAGAAAGCTCTAATTACCCAACCTATCTCAGATTGGTTTAGTGATATCACTTTCATCAAGATATTATTATTAAGTGTAGCTTGATGGCTTCTATCAGGATATGGGGTTATTATAAAATTCGCTTATTTAGTTAAGAATCAATGGCATCTAAGATCTAAAATTTAAATGAATCTCTTACAACCTTTGACATGTTTGAAATGAAACTTCACCTTTGGTATCCTAAAGCTTAACTATATCTCCTAAGATTTTATCCCCTTTTAGAGTGGTTACTTATAGTGAGTTATCTAAAAGACCCTTCCAGTTCTATTTACTATTTTGGTTTCAACTGAAGGCTATATTGGGGGGGGTGTGAGGGAGATATGTGATAGGCGAACACCACAAGGACATAATAATTCCAAAGCAAAATGCAAAAAAAGTAAAAACATAATATAAAAAAACTCAACTAAATCAAACTAACCTAATATGTACATTATCACCCTTGCCAAGATTTTTCTAAGACCACACTTGAAGGGATAATTAAGAAGTAGTACTTCATTAACTATCCATTCAGTTGTAGTGGGAGGTCACTGCCTTCAAGGTAATTAAGGTAGAAAGTGTTTTAGCTGAGAAACTTAGATATCTAGTAGGGGCCAATATAGAGGGGGTAAAATTTGGTACACTATCCCTTATTTTAATGAGCTTTATCTAATAAAATTAGTAGGTCAAAGATCTTGAAATATTTAACTTTATCCCTTTTGTTAGACCATCACTTAAAAGTGCTATAATGTTTGCTAAAGTTGAGTAAGGCCTCATCATGGGATTTTTATAACTAGATGATGTCTAAGACCTTGGATTTCAATTTATTATCTTGTTACATATACTATTGTATGAATTTGTATGTATGTATCTTGAGTGTAATTGGTAGCACTAGCTTAAGCCCGTAGACTAGTAGGAATGGAGAAATCTTGAGTGCTTACTTATACCTGGTGCAATTAGTCCATAGAGAAAATTTCAATAAAGAATGCCATTACCAAGGTTTATCTTCTAAAAAATACTTGATGGAATATATTAGATTCTTGTTGGTTGATTATGATAATCCATTCCCATGTGGGTAGTGATTGGATGTGAATCTTATGAATGATAACTTTGGTTTGGGCCATATTTTGCTTAGTTTGGGTAGGTTATGTAGGCCTTTTAGTTAAGGATTTCAACAAAAGATCACATTGCTTAGTGATTTGAGAAATTTTATGAAGGGTGATATTTTATTTAATTTTATTCATGTATTATACTATATTATATCCTAACTTATTATGAACATTTGGGCCTCTATAGGAGCTTTCAATTCGAGGTGTTTTAAAGGTAGGGGGTCATTCTTAGAATTATGATCTAGTGGGGTTGCACCATTGTTTGGGGGGGCGATGTAGAGGTTGTAAGTGGTTTTTGGTTCATTAGGGTATAATTTATCTTTTGGAATTTTTGGAATCTATAGACCTCACTAGTACTCTCCTCTAGACCCTTTTCTTCCTGGATGGGAAATTCTATAGATTCTAACACCATGGCCATGCTAGGGCCCCTATCCAATTTTGATGATTATATGTAATTAAAAACCAAATAATATTATTCCATTTCTCTATAGAAGATATAAAATGTGATACAAAACTCTTTACAATCCAACTCCCCATATGCAGTTATGTTGTGCACTCAACACTAGTTAGGTAGAGATTTCTCATAGATGTTAACTTTAGGAAGCCTATTAAGATGATTGTGGGGATGAATGCATTCAATTTTTTATCTTTTGTAGGAGAAGTAACTATATTAAATTTCAGCATTGGAATTTCCCATTTTTCTTTGTAGACCAACGAAATCATTACTTAGTTTCTGAACCACTCATTAAATGGCATCCAACTCATTTTTAGTAGACTTCTGAGGTATAGTTTGGGTGTTTTTAGTTGCTATCAATGTCACTTGTTTATAAAATTTAGGGTATATTTCATGGTTTACTAGGTTAATAAATCAAAATTTTTGGTTTGGCATGGTGTGACTTAAAGGGACCTGGTTCATTATGAGTAGTATTTGAAGCATGGGAATATTCTAGTTTGTAGTGGGCAACAAGTTCAAGGCACACATATGTGGAAAGACACTAGGAATGGGATCCATAATTTGAAAGTAGGGGTTTAAATGCATATCAAACTTTATGGCTTTAACATAATCTAGGGGTAAGTTGAATATTTGGGAGTCACATCATAAGAACATGGTCATCCATGGATCTAAGGCATTTTTGTACATCTCCAGTGCTAGTCAAACATTTAGTTGGTAAAGCATGATAACTTAGCTATAAATTTTATATAAATTAGCATTAAATTTTATAATGGTCTCTCTTAGTTCCTGTTAAATACAAATAAATTACTAGTAGAGGACACTAGGGCCAATAAATTTCCCAAATTATGAAGAGAAAGCATTAATAAATTAGTCCTAACTTGTGATTGAATTTTTAGGGAGGTGAAGGAACCACTCATAGGTTGAGTCCATCAATGTGAAGGGGAAAAAAATACATGCTACATCCTTGTGGTTCACATTGAGAAGTCTCAAGGTAGCCTTGTATGAGGTCATGTGCTCTTCAACCATTCATCCTATATCAGGAGTGAAGTGAGGAATGTATATTTTTGGGTTCTTAAATAAGTCATGGATGATTCCAAGAATTTTGATAGATAACCCAACCAATAAAATTAATTAAAGAGCCATTATGGGTGGTCTATTTGGGGTAGACTACAAATATGAGCTATTAGATTCATCTACTGGTTTGGGCCTAGGTAAATGAAGTTTGGGCTTTCTATGAAACTATAAAGGTGAAATAATTAGTTTACCATGATAGGACATATATTTGGTGATAGATGCAGTAGGATATAGGGTGTTTCATAGACAGACAATATTTAAAATGTTACCACCAATAAGAATAACTAGCATAAACCCGATAGACTATCAAATAGGTTTGAAAAATAGGGACCTCCTTCTAGTGCTAGTTATTGTGTGTTTATTAATCATATAATAAGAAGCATAATTGAGGGATGAATAGTTTAGTAAATGAAAGTCAAGGGTAGTCTCAATCAAGTACTCCAAAATAATTCCCTCATTCTAACACCAACTATGTTTAGCCTTGAGATCCTTTTTAGCTCTGAGAGCACTCATGAGATTGAGTGTTCTAAAGAGGAAAATAGGAGATAATGAATGGAATAAAATATCCCCTCATTAATTTTATAATTAATGATATTTTAATCTAAGGACTGAGAAGGTTAATATTTTATACTCAAAGATCCATTCTTATTACCAATGGGGGTTCGATATATGTATAATTAGATTAGTTACAAGTTGAAGCAGCTTATACTCATCATTTAATATTGAGTCATACCTCATAGATTTTTAAATCAGGGGAGAAATTTTAGATTCTAAAATAAACCTCAAAATGAGGGCAAGGTAGAGAAGGAAAGAGTGTTCTAGGCTTGAAGGTGCTAATGCTTTGAGCCAAGCTAAGTTCTATACCATAGTTATAACACTATGTGTTGAGTTTAATTGAGGGTTCTAACTCAATTTTACACAATGGGAGGAGTCTAAAGAAACATGGAAGAATGATTAACACACATATTAAAAATATTTTAAGGGAAACCAAAAGGGTTCATAAATGGGTTAGAACAACAAAGCAGGTTATAATCACTATAGTAATTAAGTAAAAATGCATGAGTTCAATTTCTTAGAATTAACATTCATTAAAGAACTGGAAATGATTGATGAATTTTAACAAATAGACCATAATTTTTTTATAAAAAAAAATATTGCATTCATTAAAACAAGTATATTTATAAAAGTATCAATCATGGTAGACATTCACAATCAAAAAGGGTGAAAGAAGAAGTAGGTGAAATCCTAGCTTAATTCCAAAAATGTTTTAGGACTAATAATTTTTTACCCTTAAAAAAGAATAGAGTTATACATTTATAGATGAGTATGGGGCTTGTCTCCAAGTAGCATGAGATTCCCATCTTTGGCTATGATTTCCACTCTAGGTTGTCATAACAGTATCAATTTAAAAAATAGAATAAAATTATCTTGAATCCTTTTAAAATATCCCTAAGGGCCAACCTAATTGATGTGTGTACGGGCCTTGGATGGAACACTTCCCAACTACCTAGACTTTGCTCCCCTAAGAGCTATCATAACTACCACTTAATCAAACTATCGGTCTATTATGGGAAAATTCATTGATGGATCTTACAATACCACCTATGATAGGGCCACAAACCTTTTATAAATTGGGAGTGGGCCTCCATAGCCACCTTGAATTATAATACCTAGATAATAATCATATTAGATCAGGTAGAGAGTTTGAACAATACCTAGGCTCTAGCCTCTAGCCTTGTTGGCTTTATCCACTTTATTTTTCATAACTTGGTCGAAGTGACATAGGTGAAATTTGAATTTGGCCCTATCCAATAGATTTCCATCTAGGTGAAATAACACAGATATTAACCTCCATAAAGTAGGCCAATATCCTTTTCTTGCCTTCTTTTAGGGGGCCACTATAGTCTATACTAGGCTTAGTCACTCCTTAATTACAACCCTCATGTTATTGGTGTATGTTTGGTATAGGCTTAGGTCTAAAGTGGGCATGAGATTAAGTTTTGAGAACATGCATTTATGAATTATAACTGACAGATTCCTACACTTGCTCTCTACTAGAGTATTTTTTTCCAAATAAGCATGGGTAATCTGAATATGCATATTGACTCCCACAAAAATCTCCACTACTTTTCCCAAAGATAATAAAATTTGAAATAGGGTGTCCTTAACTTGTCTAATTAGCTAAAAAGGGAAAGAACTCTTTAAATATGCTTCCAAGGCTTATAGTTGATCCTACATGTCTTCCATCAACTTCTCTAACATGTCGTGCATGGGATTAGATGACTAAGACTGGGTATTCAACCTCTTTTTTCTTTCCTATGAAAGTCCTCACCTTGGTGAGGCAAAAAATATCCCACTAGGTTTTCTAGGACATAGGGTTCCCTTACTAAATGAAATTTTGAGTGAGGATTCCTCTACATATTTCTTATGGTGCAATCAAAGTCCCCATGTAGATCAAGGTTACCTTGCACTATCATCAGAGGTGGGTACAATATCATAGCCATTCCTAGGGTGGTAAGAGGTATTGGTGGGGTGATAAATATGGTGGTGATAGGTGGAGGATGAGGTGGAAGGGGCATGGATGAAGTAGAAAGGATGAATGAGGAAAGTAATGGAGGAGGAGGGGGATTAGGGGTGTAAGGAGGAAAGATGAATGGGGAGGCCTAAGGGAACATATATGCTTTGCACTAGATTTTATTTAAGTTAACCTATGAGGATGTGAATATAGGGAGAGGGGAATTTAACATAAAGGAAAATATTGGTAGGTTAAATCCAAATCCTTGGGATCTTAGGATGATGGAAATGGGGGGCCTAAGAATGATATAGGGAGCCACCAGGGGTGGTGTAATAAGGGAAACATGAGCCTTTATAAGAGGCCAAGAGGGAACAATTGAATTTTAAATAGAAGGTCAATTGTGAGCTACCTTTTACTTAATTATTGTCCTTTTACCTTGATCACCTCTAGATGCTACAATTAAGGGATTAGGGGTGGAAAAGGCCATGTGGACTAACTGAGGAGTCTATTGGGTCATAGAGGGTATCATTAGAATGGCTTGGTATAATTAAGGTCAAAATATGATGAGTACTTATCTAAATGGGCCTTGATGATGCCATATAAGTCCCAATCTTAGTGTTTGACCTAACCAAAAATAAAGGAGTCTCTCCTAGCTACCATTTTTTTAGAGGAGGGAAGAATCTACACATGTGGTGCCTAATAGTGATTAGGAGAGGTGAGTATGCCTTTTACTAGTGGTTTAAGGTTCCCAAAGATTCCTTACACTATAAGTTACATGATTTCCTACTCTTCTAGGTAGTTTGAGACCTGATAGGGTAGGTGAAGAGGAACATTGAGTGTGCCTACAACCTAGATGATTGTATCATCCCAACAATACCAATAGTCCCCAATAGGAACAAGAGATTCAAGAATTTCCTTTGATATTTGTGGTATGGGTGCTTTGATGATGTCCATACTAGGTATAAGGACTCATAGATTTCTCATGTATGGTTTCAATAATTGTGGCCATGTAGTTTTTATAAAACTACATAGACCATCATGCCCCTAGGAACCCATGATCGAAAAACATAAGGATTGAATGTGAGCATATTTTAAACCACATATACCACATAGGTCATCATGTATAATTCACCTCCTTCTTAGGCATATAACACTACCTTGATCATGTTGAAATTGATTCTCTCTCCTAGGTTAGGGACTTGATCACCTTAGAGGATTATGTGGAGCAAGGGAATCCAAAAGAGGTTGACATACAAATAGTCACCCTCTTTCAAAATTTAGTTAAGTAGGATCATTATATTTTGGACTCCCTCTTTGAAATTGTGGATAGTATACATATTCATGTATATCTTGTTGACCCACCTTGAATTAGGGTTCTCAGCCTAGTCCTTCAGGATGTCATGAATCTAGTAAGTGATAGTCTAGTTGGTCATGATGCCTAAGTCATAAGTGACTATAAAATCTAGGATGTTATAGTAGGATTTGAATGTGGCTCTTGATATGTATACAATTTTATGCCAAAAATTCATAGAGTAGACCATATCATGGATACCATCCTACACCCACTTTATTGTGAGTAATAATTTGTCAAATAAATGAGTTTAAGGAAAGACTTTAGGGTTAGATATGGCTTGGTATAGCTCATACTTATCAATTCCTAGATGGAATATTTGAACTTGCACTCATATTCATCATCACTACTAGAGGGTTTGGGTACCAGATTAATAGCCTTAAACATTTCATTGTTGTGCTTGAAACGTGTCAAGCCATCTGGGAATGTAGTGTCTTGGTACTCTTGCTCAATTTTGGGGTTTGAGGATGAGGTGGCCAGTATAGATAGGAATTATTTATATGAAAATTAATGTTGAGTAAAGGGGGGAAACATAGAGGGCACTAGTAAGAGTAGAAAGCAAGGAGTAGATTTTGGGAGACTAGGAGTAATTATAGCTAATGGGTTCTCCTCAGGGTACTTATAGAGGTATTGATGGAATTTTGTGATTCACTTGACATGAATTAAAATTTAAGTTGGTGGCTTGATCTTTCCCATTTATTTCCTAATCTAGACAAAAACTCAAAAATCATGATTCCTTACCACCTAATGAGTTTATAAATCATGATACAATGATTTATAATGTCCAATCAGGGCCCATATTCCCATCTAATCAATGCCTAGAGTGTATTAGGCACACAACCATATCATCCTTAAGGATTCTTGGTTAGTTTATGATTTATTCCTTGTATATTATGCTAATTTATTCTTGATGTAATGGTTACCACCTAGGCATAACCCAATGCCTTGTCTTTATATACTTGGGAGAAGGAAAATTCTAGTTAGAGGACATATGGCATATTTTGATTGGCCTTCTGACTCTAACTGTACCTTGTTATGATATCCCCAAGTTATTTTTGTCTCTTATTACCAATATACAAGGAAATTCAACATTTTATGATGTTATAAGTTGATCTCTCTTGGGGATTCACATCCCTATTAGATCCATGAGACTAAAAAGCTTGACAATGGGCCGCATGGCACTTTCTCATTTTGTTTGGATCTCTCAAGCTCTGATATATCTAAAAATGCTAAGATATTGACACATCTAACTTTAAGTCATGATAATTGGTTAGATCTTATCTAATTTAACCTCTGGGCCACATGGCATTCTTTTATTTAATTAGTATTTCCCAAGATTTGACACCTCTATTAGATCTAAGAGACTAGCCAATCTAAAAATGATCATCATGGCACTTTCCCATTAGATCAAGCTCTTTTGGTATCTAACCTTTCTAATAGATTTGGGAAGATAACTTTATGACAATGAGGTACCCTAATTGGTTGGGAATATGACACCTCTAACATCTTTGGTATAGATCCATGTGATGACTATTTTATTTAACCACTTGCTTTTGTAGAAAACCCATAAAAAGAGACTAAGTAAAATGGAAATAAATATGATTAATATAAATTATGACCTCACTACCATAAGCTCACATATGTTATGTAAAACTTTGATAGTCTGATATCTAGGATAGTGAGACTCTAGGAACTTAAATATGGGGTCAAACCTATATAAAAGCTAGCATGCTAAATATTCTAAGTAAGAAAGTGTTTAGTTTAATTTAGGATGTATCTAGGACTCGATTACATTAACTTCATAGGTCATGAGGGCTCTCAATAAGGATCAATCAACCCTTATAAATATACCACACAATTAGGGAAACAAAAGGTAGAATAATAATTTGAGGGTTCTTTCCTCATAAAGTTGGTCAAAGTGGGATAAAAGGTCAAGGAACTCTAAGTTATATCATTTTAAAGAGGGGTCAACCATTTTTACAAAAAAAGGGGGTGTGTTGGACAAAACAAAACCCATAATGGATTAAACTTGTAATGTTGACCTTTATTATCATGGGCTTTATCCCATAATATCACTAGATCTAAAATCCTAAAGGACTTCACCTTGGATTTATTGTCAAACCACCTCTTGATTTTGTTTTGATGCTTTCTAAAATTCAATAGAGCTTCCTCTTGGGATTATTCTAGTTGGATGAGGTCTAATAGTCTATAATTTAATTTTATATCACCTTCTATGTACTACTGCATGAACTTGTAGGTTGGCAACTTTAGCATAATGGGTAGAACTAGATCTAGTCCATAAACCAATAGTAATGGTGAGTTCTTAATCACTTGTTTATACCTAGTGCAGTCAGCCCAAAGGGCAAACTTCAATAAGGAATGCCACTCTTGAGGCTTTTTTGTAGACTTCTTGATGACTTTGATCAAGTTTCTATTGTTTAATTCTTCCAATCTATCACTTTTGGGTAGTAATTGAATGATAACCTTAAAGTTATCCCATTATCATATACCCATTTAGTGACTTATATAGATTGAAATATAGGGACATCGTCATAAACTAATGAGATTGGGGCCCCAAATTGAGTAGTCACATTTTTCTCCATGAATTTGCTCACCTCACTTAATATGCTCTTATTTGTCCCTATTGCCTCTATCCATCTTATGTAATATTGTCTAGCAGTAAGAATAAACTTATGGATATCAATTTTACAACAAAATGGTGCACATTTATCTATAATCAAATTCCATTTGTATTGATCAATGATGGAGTAACATTTCAAAGAGCTATGGATTTTACATTTGTAGTTTTAATTGGTAAGTGCATAGTAATTTACATGGATGCTTTAACAATATTTTTGAAATGTAGGTCAAATCACATCTAACATTTTCAGATGGTGTTCTAAAGATGTATAAGGTATGTAATCTCTTTAAAACTAAATAAGAGTGTGTTTGATGTCACCAAAGGTGATATTATTGATCATATCATCATGACAAAAATTATTACTATTGGTCCCAAACAAGTTGAAGTAATCTATAATTTGCCTCAACTTAATAGTAAAAAAGAAATAAAATCCTTCTTTGGTAATTTTTTTTTCAAGTATAAATATGGGGAGTGGTCTCAGTGCATCGAGTATGAAAATACACATATCATATACAACAAGTGTAATATTCTTAGCTTTAGCTAAATATTATCCTAAATTGACTCAAACTATTTAGGTGTCCAAACCATTTTGGGCTAATAAAAAAACACCCAACCCATTGATTGAAGGTGAGGATCTAACTAAAAATGTGAAAGGCATATGCATGTAGATTAGTCAAGTACCCATTGAGTAAGGCACCTTGGGGACCTCAGCCTCAAAGTCTAAAATCAACAAAATTTTATCCCTCATCCCTAATAAAAGGTAAATCTCAAGTCCTAAAGAGGTAGTGAAAATTCACGATGGGCCTATCAAGACCCTATCTAATCCAAATATGGTAATGATAGAAGTGAATATTATAAGAAAGATTCCCTCATAAAAACACCATGAGTTGAGAAAAATTCAAGATCTCTTAACCATGAAAAATATAAGAGATTCTAGTTCTAACTGAGTCAATATCAAATTTGGTGTCTCAAAAGTACCCAACACTATCTAGGTATAACTCCCATAGTATATAAATATTATCCAAAGGAATGGAATACCCTTGAAAGGATCAAGGAAAATTCTCAACATTTTAGAACTCCTACTCAGAATAAAAAAATATGGAAGGAAATTGGATGCAATCGAAAACTAGTAAAGGTAAAAAGAAGTTGGATGTGGGGGAAGGACCAAAATATCTAGGTAGAACACCCATTTAGATAGTTATGAAAATGGAAATATCTAGTAATATAGCCAAGGGTAATCAAATAAACCTTAAAAATCATTTTACTATACCAGAAAAATGAAGTTCCTATCATGGAATGTGAGGGGGCTTAACAACCCTAGAATATAAAGGCTAGTAAAGAATCTAAGGAAAAAAACAAAACTCTTGTACTGTTAACATAAAAAACTAAGATGTCTAAAGAATAATTTGAAATGTGTACTATTAAAATTTGGAAAAGGGATAATTACATTAGGTCAAGTTCAAATGGAGCTTCTGTTGGGATTGTTGTCTTATGGAACTTGCAATACCTAGAAGGAGAAGTATTGATTAAGAGAAATTATCATGTGGTTGTTTTATTTAGGAAATTTTTTGATAATGATGAGTGTGTATTGTCAAATATCTATGCCCCCAACTTCATAACAACTAAAAGGAAACTTTGTGAGAATCTAGTTAAATTTAGGAAACTCAACATGAACTAGAAATGGTTGGTGGCTAGGGATTTTAATTCCCCCTATCCCTGATGGAAAATAAATTTAGTTTGATTGATTTCTACGAGAGAATGGTTCATCTAAATGAATTTTTAGTAGATGCTAGCCTCATGGATGTATAACTCAAGGGAAGTATTTTTAAATTTCTAAATAGGAGAATCAAGGAGGATCTAATTTAGGTAAAGCTTGATAGATTTTTGGTTTCTCTAAATTGGGACATTCATTACACTATCTCTCTTTACTCTCTACCTAGGATTGGCTTGGACCATAACCCTATTATTTTAAAAGGGGATAAGATGTAAAATCATAAGAGCCACCCTTTCAATTTTTAAATTATGTGGATGCATTATTCTAAAATATTTGACTCTATAAATACGTGGTGGATAGAACCATTCTCAAGGATTGATATGTTCATTCTAGTTAGAAAAATCAATCACCTGAAAATAAAGTTAAAAGTATAGAACAATGATGTGTTTGGAAATATATTTATCCAAAATAATTCAATAGAGGAGAATCTATATAAATTAGAAAAACACATTTTTTCTCATGGTTTAGATGAATAGTCTGTTATCTTGGAAAATTACCTCCTCAACAAGTATCACAACCATGAAGCCAAAGAAGAATCCTTTTGACAACAAAAGTCTAGATGCCTCTAGATTAGAGAGGGTGATAGAAGCACCAAATTATTCCATCATCAAGATTCCAAAAATAGAAAATGAAACATGATCTCTGAGATTTTTCATAAGGATGGAAGGAAATGTATAAATGAGGATGATATTAATGAACATATTATATAATATATTAAGAACCTATTAAAGGAAAATAAATATCAAGATGCTCCCCTAAAAGAAATAATTATGTAAAATATCCTCAAGTTAATTTCACAATCTGAGAACATGGAACTCTTTAAGCCCCTTCTGTATTAGAGGTTAAATCAACTATATTATCCATGGAAGGAATTAAGGCCCTAGGGCTGGATGGCTTTCCCCCACTCTTTTTTAAATTTTTTTGGGACATAATTCATACAGAGGTGGAGGCCATGGCATGCAATTTTTTTAGATCTATTACTATCCTAAAAGAAATGAGTAATAATTTTTTATTCCTCATTCCCCAGAAACCCAGTGCTAATCAATTGAAATAATTTATACCAATCAGTCTATGTACTATTGCATATAATATCTACTCATTACCTCTAGTTAGAAAGATTCAACCTCTTTCATAGATGATTATTAAAAAACATCATAGAGATTTTATTTATGGGAATCAAATTAATGATGGGATAACTATTGTTTATGAGGACTTGCACTCTATTTTGAAATACAAAAAAAAAAGGTATGTTTGTTAAATTAGACATGCATAAATCCTATGATAATGTTTCATAGAGGTTCCTAAATAGATTCCTTGAAATATTTGGATTCAACCCCTCCTTTAGAGATCACATCCATAGTTGCATTTCAACTTCCAAGTTTTCTATTATGGTCTATGAAGTCCCCAAATGATATATCTTAGCCAACAAAAGATTGAGACAAGGGAGTCCCCTTTCCCCTTACCTATTTGTCATCCTTTCAAAATTTTTGGGTAGAATCCTCCTAGATGCTTGGGCCTAAGACCTTATCAGTGGAATCAAGGTGGAATAGGACACTACTCTTATAACCCTTGAGTAGTATATGGATGCCACTTTCTTTAACGAAGTTTTTGTTATTAAGGAGAAGAACATCTAAAGGATCCTTTTGGATTATGAGAGAGTTTCTAATAAATGCATAAACTTTATAAAAAGTTTTATATTATTTCTTAACACTCATTTTGAACTAAAAAATAAGTTGGTCGATATTATTAAATGCCCTATCAATAAACTCCATTCCACTCATATGGAGATTCCACTCTTCAAATTTAAAAGGCAATCCAAATTTTAGAACCCCCTCATGGATAGAATCCAAAAGAATCTTTTAGAGTGGAAGGGCCATATGTTGTCTCAAGTTGGAAATATCCAATTAATCAAATATACATTCAAAGCATTTTAGTTTACTTCATGTTCTTTTCTCACATCTACAGTAAAGTGGCAGATAAAATAGAATAGATTCAATGTAACTTCCTCTAGAGAGGGTCTGAAGAAAGATTCAAATATCCACTTGTTTCCAAGGATAAAGAATGCATACCCAAGATAAATGGGGGGATGGGCTTTAAAGGGTGGAGATAATGAACAAGGCCCTTATTTCCAAGTTGGGGTGCAAATTATGAATGAGGACAAGTTGTGTAAATGAATTATCAAGGCCAAATATTTGGAAAGTAGAAATGAACACAACTTCCTATAGGATGAAATCCCTAGAGATGGATCAAATTTTTGGAGAGTCATTTCCAATTAAAAAATCATCCTTTAGAAAGAATGTAAGTGGTAGGTTGATAATGGAAAAAAAGTTACTTTTTGGGATGAACCATTTATACTATAGTTCCCAATTTCTACCTAGGCTCTTTGGAACACTCTCAACCTTGTGTTCAAAACCACATGGGGAGAAAAAATCAAGGACCAATGGCCTTTTGTAGAAGGTGTCAATAATTGGAAATATCTTCACTAGGAATATTTTAATGGTGAAGTGACCCAGGTGATTCAAGATCTCAATTCCAAAATTCTTTAGTTCCACACTCTTTTTTTCCAAATAAGACATCTTACTTTAGCTAGTTGAAGATAGTGGGGCCTTCTCAATGAAATATAGTTACTTGGTCAAGCTAGATCTTAATGATGATATGGATCATTAGATACATCTTTGGGTCAAACATCTCTCTTAAGGTCAACATATTTTATTATTTATCATCCAAGACAAAATATCACTACCGATAACTTATCTAATCATGGTATGTTAGTCCTAAACAAGTGCTCCCTCTGTAAAGATTTAGAGGTGTCAATCCACCACCTTTTCTGACCTACCCCTTTGGCTCTTTGATTTTGGATCTTCTACTTAAGAAATTTAAGGTGTCTTAAGTCCATCCTAATTTTATTTTGGATCTTATTACGTAATGGAAGCCACCATAGATATTTATATCTCTTTCCTTCTTATGGAACTTAGCTCTTCCTCATTAGTTATGGAATATCGAGAAGGATAGAAATGGTTGCATCTTTGCTAATATAAGGATGAATCTTAAGTCCATCTTCATTTGTTTATGATAAATAATCATGGATAATTAGAATGCATTTCCACCAAAAGATAAGGTCTCAATTTCAAATGATGAGTTAAATACTATTCATAACTAGAACCTATCTCAAGATATTAATAATTTCAAGATGAAAGCCAATAGGAGTCTTACCAAGTGGTCCAATCCACCTTTCGAATGGATGAAGATAAAATTTGACAGAGCCTCAAAAGGAAACCTAAGAAAGGTTAGGGTGGGGGATTTATCATATATTTTGAAGGGGTGGTAGTGGTATTTTATGTAAGTCCCATAGGAGTTCAATATAACCATGTGCCATATGCTAAATACACTTTTAGGGGTATCCAACTTTCTTCACAAACTAATTTTGAAAAGTTCATCATTAAGGGTGATTCTCTTAACATCCTTGATATTGTCTCTGGCAAGGTTATTCCTTCTCACACCATTAAATATGTTATTAATGATGCTTAAAACTTACTCATTTTAGTGAAGTGACCATAGGCCATATCTTCATGGAAGGAAATTTAATCATAAATAGATTTTCTAATATAGGGGTTGGGTACCCCTCCTTGGTCATATGGCATGGGTCTACCAAATTACCTCCACATTTAATTAAAGTGATTCATAATAATCCAAACATTATATCATAAACATTATTGGGGTCAGTCGTACATGGGAGGATTGATCTTGAACATGCAAATTTTAAACCCCCTATACACAATCATCACAATGATTAAGTGAAATTTCTAGGTGATATCACTATTAACTATAACAAATATAATCACCATCACAATACCTATAATATATATATGATAGTTTTGAAGAATTATAATTCTTCTTAGAACTGGGTGGGCAATAATTTTGAGAAGATGGGTGGTGATAGAGTACAATTGGAGCCATTATCCTACACATAGGTCAAAATAAATACAAGAGTACGGAGGAAGATCTAAAAATGTGTCCTATATATATATATATAATAGATAATTGGGCATGATGTAGAGATGGCCAAGTAATTTTCCACCACCTAAAAAAAACACACAGTACAAATGCATGGGATAAATCTTGTGATCATGGAAGAGAGGATTGAGGAAGTTATAAGCATGAGCTATGAGGGGGTTAAATATTTCAAAGATAAAAATAAAAATATTGAACTAATGAAAAAAATATTTAGAACTAAAGCCACCTTGAAGATCAATAATAAAATTTTCCCCAAACAAAATATGCCCTTCCATTGGCCTCATAGTTTCTTTTAAATTATTAAATACCCCACTCTTGAAAGCAAGTTCACCTTAATTTTATCACATAAGTTATTATTGTTGAACCATTTATGAGGGAATATAATCAACCTCCCATTTTACTTGTTGAAGTCCCTAGAAATTATTCCCCTTGCCTACCAAATAAGTAATGACAATGCCATTATTCACCAAAGCCTTATTTTTCTCCTAGTGAAAAAATGGGAAGCTTTGAGAGGAAAGGATGTATAACCCATCCATAATGATAAGGATGGAAAACTAAAAGAGGATTATGTCTAGATAGAGAAGGTGGTAAGAGATCATACCTCTAAAATCCCACACCTCATTTCCCCCTACCAATACCCATCTCTTTAAGACCCCCTAGCATCAAGTCTAGAAAATGTAAGGTTGAAATCCCTTCTGCTTCTAGAGGAAAAAGACCCAAATCTTTTTTTATATCCTAAGATGATAAATATGGAAGAAAGGGGAAGGAAATTTATGAACTAGAAGACCTTATCTAGGAATTTAGTAGAAACTTGAAATACTTTAATGAAAAGATTCAAGAAATGGGCAGGGCCATTGTAGGTATCACGAAAGATGAAAGTGATAAACTTAGGAATAATTTCACCATCGAAGTATAGGAAGAGATCCCTCAAAAGGGAAAATTTATAGGAGATTAAATCATTCTAAAAGAGATGGAATATGCTCAAAATAAATTTAAGGATAAGAAGGAAGCCAAGACTTTGAAAAAGAAATCCACAAAGGGAATATCTAAAGGCCTGAGTAAGCAAAATAGGGGAAGATTTGTGAAGGATACACTGAAGGACAAGAAATATGAGTTGGAATGGGCTATCCATAAGTACCATGAATAATCCAAGGATCCTTATAACTTAGTATTTTATTTCTCTTTATGGTTTGCTAGTTTTGTCTTGTTTGGGTCTTTTATTTTAGCTATTTATTTTTAACTAGTTGGCTAAAGTCCCTCCTTGTTATTTATCCCATGGGGATTTTTGTTTCATGGATTTGGTTCTAATGTGATTTTTTAAAATTTTATGGTTTAAAAATACTTGTAAAACCTACTTTTTACCATATCAAATAAAAAAATTATTTGCAAGTTCATTTTTGGATTTGTCAAAATTGTGAAGCCTTTAAATGGTATGTTGAAATTAAATGCCAGAATAGAGTGGCATGATAATTCAAAGAAAGAATTTTATGACATCAAAGATAATATAATGTAATAACTAGTGCTAATCAATCTAAACTATGCCAAATACTTCTAAATCTACCCATTTGCCTCTAAGCACACCATTACTACCTATCTCACATAGAGATTATATGAAGGAGAACACCCTATTGCCTTTATAAAAACCAATATAAAATACATAGATCTAAGATAATCTATTTTAGATGAACATTATTACACTCTATTCAAGGTTGTGAAAAAATTTAGGAATTAAATTATTAGGAATAAAGTGCATGTAATTATGATAGACCCAACTATTAAACAAATGTTAGGCCAAAATGAGCTGAGGCAATGTAAGGGTAGATGGGTAAATAAACTATAATATTATCACCTAGAGATAAATCCTACCGAGCTGGTTAAAGGACAAGGTCTTAATCAACTAATCATCGAGATCAATCCAAGGATCACCATGCATCAACTAGACCAAGAGAAGCTATTGCATCAAAACTGGTATACCCTAATTATCTATTAACTTCTTTATGGGAGCCCACCTACTAGACTCAATTAAAAAAATAAAAGATCTCTCAGATTGAAGGCATCACAATATATGTTGAAGAAAAGAATCCTCTTCAAGAAAAACCATAAAGGCATCTACCTTAAATGCCTATCAAAAGTTGAGGTCAAAGAAATCATGGCTCATTTCCACAAAAAGTTAGGTTTTAGTCATCTTGAAATAAGTGTAATGGCACATAGGATACCTAAAGCATGATATTATTGGTGAACCCTATTAAAATATGTCCATACACATGCTAAAATGTGCCATCGATTTCAAACCTTTGCTAAGAGAGAGATCAACACTACATTGTCATTGCGACCAATTGTAGAAGGGATGTCATTTGCCCAATGGGGGATAAATTTCATAGGATTTATTAATCCTAACTCCTTAGGAGGCCATACATTTTTTATTACTACCCAAAATATTTCATAATATGGATAGAGGTAGTACCAACAAAGAAGAGAATAACAAGTGAGGTGATCAAGTTCATGGAGAATAATGTGACCACTTGATTTGGGGATCTAGTCTCATTAGTTTGTGAAAATGACCCTGCATTTAAATCCAAAGAAATCACTAAGTGTGCATATGATAATTGGATAAATCTAAGTTTATAATCTAATTATTATGCATAAATTAAGGTGTTGGTAGAATCAACCAACATAAACTTGATCGAAGCTATCAAGAAGTCTACAGAAAAGAAGCTTTAGAAATGACATTCACTACTAAAGTTTTCCCTTTGGGTTGACTGCACCAGGTATAAATAAGTGGTTAAGAGCTTACCATTTTTATTGGTATATGGACTAGATATAGTTCCATCCATTACACTCAAGCTTCCCACCTACAAGTTCATGAAAAATTACATGAAAGGCAATGAGAAAGTAAATTATAGGCTATTAGACCTCATCTAATTGGAAGAAGCATGAGAGGAAGATTTGTTGAATTTTAGCAAGAATAAAAGCACTATCAAGAGTTGGTTTGACAAGAAATCAAAGGTGAAGACCTTTATAATTTTATATATACTGCTATTATGGGACAAAGCCCATGAGAAGAAGGGCCACATTTCAAGTTTGATCCACTATGGATTGGTCCATACTTGATATGTAATTTATTGGAGAAAAAATCTTTTTATCTCAAAGATCTAGAAGGAAATGATCTCTTATTGCCTATGAATGGACATTTCTTGAAGCACTACTTCTCAACTATTTTGTTCAATGCAATTTTTCAATAAATTATGAGTGAAGGGGATGGTGATGTATATATTAGATTAGATTTATCTTAGTTTCTTTCTTCCTAAATTTTTATTTTTTTAGTTTAGCTTCCATAATTTTTAGATTAGGTTTACTTCAATTGTGTGATTTATTTGTTCCTTGTTCTTTGTTTTATCCCTTTTGGTACTTTGTGTTCAAACTTTACTTTGAAATGATAGTCTACCTTGACCTTTCCCTTGGATAAAAACCAAACTTATACCCTCAATCAAAATAAAAACAATGATAAAAAGGAGAAGATACTATGGAATGCATTCATTCCTTATATAAGTGGGCCAGTTATTGAAAGGGTGGATGAAAGCATAGAAGGTTTAGTTTAGATCTTAGAGGCCTATAATGTAAGTTTTCATTTTGAAATAGTTCAAAGGTTGTAAGTAGTTCTTGACATTTTAGATTTTGAAGGCCAATGATTAGTAATAGAATAATTTAATTTTATAATAACTACATTTTCTTGTTATAAGCCATCAAATTACACTTAATTAAACATCTTGAAGTAATGAGAAAATAATAAGCCAATATAAGAGCATCTATGTATCTATATATTTTTAAACATCCTCTTACCTATGGCTTGGTTCCCAACCCTCAATGTATTATAGAGTAAAATCAGTTTCCAAAGATAAATATGTAAGAACATATGAGTTTAAAATGACAAATCAAATGTTTTTCCTCGAAAGGGTGACTCAAGTATCCTCCATCGTAGGATTTAAAGATTGGATAGAAGTGGAACAAGGCTTTGAGTGGAACTATAATTATCTTTGTTAGGGATATAGATGCTTGGATGGTAGTATATCAATGCTCACGCCATTCCTCCTTAAACATTTATCCAATAAATACCCTTTCATAAGTTCTAATGCTTTAGCTTGATATTAACTTGTCCATGTGCATCATAAAATCAATTAAAGGAAAATTTATCACTACACACATTGATGGTATTTTTATAGATATGAAGCTTAGTATGTCAATTTTTCCATCTAACTTTAGTTCCTTCTTTTTCTAATTATGTCTAAGGATTTTATTGTAGTCTATGTTTGATGTAAGAGTGAAGGTTTGCAATTTGGGTTCTAAATGTTAAACACCATTTTCACCATGGAAGTCACCATTTTTTGTGATCAACATGCCCCATATTTAGATTTAATATGGGGACCATTTTATTTTTTCTAGGCCTAGGTTTACAATTGTCTAGATGTGAAAATATAAAATAGTGAATTTTATGCTTCATTGATTTTACCAAGCCTATATAGTAGATATTTATTATAAATCCTTGAATAGAATAACACATCTATAAATGGATTAATATAAATAATGATCTAAGATTTTTAGGGTCTTTTTCAATTTTTCCTTTACTAGTATATCCAAATTTTGCATTATTTCAATATTGAATGACTTAGTGTTTATGAAATTCCTTTTTGCCTTGGTCAGTTTCATATAAATGGGAAATTTTTTAGCTTTGGATTATATTAAAATGGATTTCCCTTCATTAAATTTCCATGCCATTTTTATTTTATTTCAAAATCTCAACCACTTCTATTTTTTATTTAACTTTTGCTGACCATTTATCTTCAAAGTTTCAAGTTGCTAACCCTGTTTTTTTGTATCACTACCTATATATGTCTATTTCATTCTTAAATCCATGTGTAAATATCGTAGTGGTACTAACCCCTTCACAAAAGTGTTTTAAAACTTATTCACTTTTTAATAATCTCTCTCAAATCCATGTGGTGTCTTTCCATCACTCTACGGGACTTCAATGATTCAACATGCCCCAAATGAGTAGATTAGTGGGATTGCACCACATAACATTATCCCAATTATATAATATCTTGAATCTATTTATAAAATTCATCAAGCCCTCAAGTCAGTAGATTAGTAATATTAATCCACATTGCATGATACTAGTGATTCACTATCCCAAGTTGTCTGTACAATTCAACAATCCCCCAGGCAAGCAAATTAATAGGATTATGTGACAAAGGCATGATTATAGTGACCTACTATCCTAGGGTGGTCTATATAGTTCTAGTACACATAGAATCTATAGGTTAGTGAGATTTTGACATAGGGTGACATCTCACTGCATTGTGACCAAGGCATAATCAATACATAGGTGAGGCCTAAGAAAAGTGGCAGGCTACCACATGGAAAAAAAAATTTGGGGAGATGAAATATGGCCAATGACCAAAAAAGTAGGCTTGGTCACCAAAAGAGCTTGAGAACTAATATTGAAAGTTGCTTGTCCCATCAAAGGCATCAAATGGACCATGTGTTAAGTTTACATGACATAACAAGAATGTGAGAAAATCCTCACTAAATGAAAGACTCAAAAGATAGTTCAGGACAAGTAATGGGGAATTTGGCTCAAAGGTCCTAAAGTCAAACTAAATTGACACATCCATTTAATCATTTTTTGAATTAAATGAAAAATTATATGCAGGGCATGGTGGTATGCTAGTTATAAAATCCCAATGATAGTCTATGACTAATATTTTAATCTGATCGTAATTAGTCCTTTGAATTAAATGTAAAACACTTAGTATGATGTGAGTCATTACTTGGCATGCACATGATAAGGAGTCATAATAGATAAAGAACATAAAGGAAAAATATTTGCATTGAAATAGGCATGGATTATAATTGTGTAGAATTCTTAGGCCAATAAATCTATCAGAATCTCAACTGCATTCTCTAATCATCATTAAATTTTGTAACCACCCCAGTAGTGGGCTGAGCAAGCTTTATGGACAAATCTATCTATATAAGGGATATTGTTTCCTATTATATAGGGTTAACAAATTTTAGTGCCAAAACATTGTTGGAATTTAGTTAGGATTACACTTGTTATTCCCTCTTACTTTTAGACTTTTCTTATCTTCTAGGGTTGGCACTTCGTGTGAAGAAACTATGTTAAAATTTTAATATATTTTTACTTTTTTAAACTTTATCTTCTACTCATTGAATGCTATCCATTATTTTATATTTTGAGTCCATGCCTATGTTAAAGGGTTGATAATATGCTTAGTTATAGAATTTTAATATAATAAGTAGACTGTGTTATAATTAGTCTAATTTAATTATGAATTATTTTTGTTTCCATTATAACACTCTTTGGTTTATGTGTTTGTAGCTATAAAGTAATCTAAGATCTCTATGTGAAATAACTACAGGTCTTTTGTGTGTTTAAATTTGGTGAATAATTATTGATTTATGCATTCACATTTGTCCTTAGAAGCTTACCCATTATGTCCCTAAAAGTTTATGCAACTGCTAAATTAGGTACATAGTGGTGTAATTATGACTTGGTGGATTTTGAATTTTGAAGAACTAAAATTCTCATAAATGGAAACTCTATTTTATACTATCCCTTCCCTCTCCTTTTATTATTGTTTTTTTAATTTAACTATAATATCCCCTATTTTATAAAGTGGTAAAGTGATACTCAATGGTTATCTAGCCTTAAAGATTAGAAAAATGAATGAATTTTAATTATCATCAAACAAACATTGAGTCTCTAGTGGTAACAATTACTGCTCTTTGAGTAAAATAAGTTTAAACCAATTGGTCCTTATATTTAAATAGAATCAATCTTAAATTTGATATATTTATCCCTTGCATCATCCCCCACTTTTCTCCTTAGAACACTCAATCTCATGAGTGCTTTTAGACCAAAGGATTTTGGGGTGAATAACAAATCCCATTCCTAAAGACTATGTAGAATCACAAGCTATAAAAAAATATATATTTTGAGGCCTACATCCCCATCATGCATCAATTTATGATATAAGTTTCAGGTTAGTAGGAATCCTCCTCTTATTATTTCTTCTTGCTTTCATAGCTTGTCTTGTGTCTTTCCTCCTGACATCATACCCTCTTGTATTCACCCTTTTGATTGTATTTATTTTTTGATTAAGATATTCTTGACTCTTAATATTTGTTTCCCTTGGATTTATTCTTTATTAGTCTATTCTTATAGAAAATCATAAAATGTAAAAACATAAAAAAACACAAAAATCAATTTTTTTTCCCTTTATATTTATCAATGGATACATAACATGCTTATCTACCTATATTATAGTCTACATATAAATTTTATATCCATTATTATCATGGTATTTTGTGATATGGATGTAGGATAAACATATTACATATGATCATAGTATTATCAATGATATACAACTTAATTTCACCCACACTTAGGGACAAGATCATATTGGAGGCATGCCTATATTGGGAGAATATTTATAGTGGGTATCATGTTATATCCTTCCCACATTCCATTTATCATATATATCTTTATACTATTTCATATACAAATATTTTTATAGCCTACATCTTGCATACTACATTACATGGACACATTGCATATTCTCTTGGGTGCCCTATGATTGCTTTCATATGTGTGTTTCTTGTTTATTTTCATGTCTAGTCCATTATTATCCATAGATGATCTTCTATCCATCATGTCATTTACTTGATATATTATGGGCCATATTTATTGATCAATGGCTACATCTACTATATTTGTGGTCACATGACTATGTGTGATTGCATTTCCTATACTATGTGATATCATATGATTTGTGCCATGATCCATATCATGCACACTACTAATTGTAATATATTATGATTATTTAATCCATTTTAATTTTCATACAATGAATATATTATGAATACTAATATTTTATGTGTGCTTCATTGATATACCTTACCCTCCTAGGGGAAAGGTATGGGGTAACTAAAACAACATCAAGACTTCAACCATAATGCATGCAGAATTGTATAACATTAATGTAAATATACATAGATATGTCAAGGTAGGATGAATACTAAACATATTAAATCACATATGTGAGGAGGGTCAATGTGCCCTCTCACAAAAATATTCCAATGATAATATAAATGATCCAAACTTCACCTATATCCACCAACTTAATTTATAGATAAGAAAAGAGGTCTAGAGTTTAAATGAAATATCTATCTTGTAAGGATATTAGCTCAAACTAGGCAAACCCTTATTTTAAGATGAACAATAAAGATTTAATTTTTTAATAATAACTTATAAATAAATTATTATATATAATTTATGTATAATGATGTGCACATATGGTGTGTTTTACCCATAAATAATCTGTTTACAAGTGAATATTAGAAAAAATAAAAATGCATATCATAATATACACTAAATACCCTATTAATATGCACTCTCTATATGGGAAGGACAAATGAGGCTATACTAACCTAAGTAACATTATAAATTATGTGCAAAAAATTATATGTACATTGTAACCCACCTTAAGATAAACTTAAATAAAGTAATAAAGTGAGTAAATCCTTTGATATTGGTCCTAAAACTTAGTAGATGTTAGGTACCCATGTATATTAACTATAATAAAAGAAAGTGATCATTATAAGGATTAATTTTGAAGATGATGCTTTGTAATCTATACTTAAAAAACTTCCATTGTTCAAGTGTATTATAATGACATGTCATATAATCCATTAGTTATATGTCAATTAATAACACAATACTGAGTTACTTATGAATTTTATTCCATCATGGTATAATACATGGGTGTCGAGCCACTATAACTGTTAAGCAAAAAATGAAATTACACTAAATATGAGGATATCTCTAAAACTATAGGATGTTGAACATAAGAGTCACACTTAAGAATGTAAGTAGCATATATTTGATGAACAAGGCATGATTAAAATAAATATACTTATCAATATTCCAAATAATCACTTTCCAAGTTGTCAATAAGCATCAATACAAAAGTAACCATCCTCAATATGGAGATTTAAATGTTAAGCACATAATATACTGAGAGGGGGGTGAATCAGTATATTATATATCTTATTTATTAATCAAATTCCTTTTCTTTAACCACTTAACCACACATTCAAGATATGTAATAAAATTGAAACAATAATATGCACCACACAAGAGACAGAGAGAGACACCATATTTTAAATTGGAAACCCAAAGTGGGAAAAACCATAGAGAATAATATCAAGTATATGAATGAACACCAACTCAAATTAAAAATTTCACAAGAACCAACTTGGAGGAGCACCAACCCCTTTCCCAAACACCAAAACAACAACTATTTGTGAGCACCTACTCATAGGAGCACCAACCCCTTACAAAGATTTGTGAGCACCAGCCCAAAGGAGCACCAAACCATCTTGTGTATAAAACACAACTATCTCTCAATGTTGCTTACTCAATAAATGATATAACTCTATAATATCTCTTACTTTTATCTCTTTGAAAACAAATACAAACCATACACTCTCTTTCATATAACAAATGGCTTCTCAAGCCTTTATTTATAGCTTTCCAAATGAACTTTGGAATTCACCCTTTGTGACCCTTCAATCCTCATGGAAAATGGTGCCAAACTTGCATGAACCTTCATATTCTTGCATTATAAAATTCATATGGTAACCCTTCATAAGCAAAAATGTCCTTTCCTCTTTTGTCTTTATCTTGGTGACTTTTTGTATTCCACAAAGTGTCCCTTCATGGAAAAATGCACCATACCCTCTTTTGTATTCACATGGTGACTATTGGATTTCCTCAAAATGACTCTTCATGAGAAAATGCATCCCATTCCTCTTTAATATTTTACCCCATGACTCTTTGACTTCTCCATGGGCCCTCTTTTGACTAATATGCAACTAAAAATATATTCATTTATATTAAATAAATATTAACACACATTAGCCAAGATATAAATATTAAAAACACCATTAAATGCAATGGGGCCTTTATCACCAATAATGTTATACCTTTGACATCAATGATAATGTTTCCAACAATCTCCCCCTTTGTCATAGATGGCAACCTCAAACTAAAACTACCCCATCCTAAAACCTACACTGCCATCTAAAAAACATACAATAACTCTCCCTTACTATAGTAACCTATACCTATTCCTTGTACCTATTTCTACACTTGTACCTATACCTATTATTCTCCCACTTTAGCATCAATGGTAAAGGTCCTACTTAGAGCTAACACTTATCTCCCCCTCAACTAATACTAAACCTCAATGGTAGGAAGTAAAATAAATTACTCTCAACTTCTCTTGTAGATACTCAAATGTGTCTTTTGGTAGTGCCTTTGTGAAAATATCTACAATCTGATTTGTATTACTAATATACTCCATCTTAAACTATTGATATACAACTTACTCTCTCAAGAAGTGATATCTAATAGGAATATGTTTTTTTCTTGAATTCATCACTGAATTCTTCAAAATATTAATAGCACTTGTGTTGTCTCAAAAAATATAAATAGGTTCATCATATTTAACCTTGATATCTTCCAAAGTTTGCTTCATCCAAAGCACTTGAGTACAACATAATACCACTACAATATATTCTAATTTAGATGTAAAAAGTGATACTAAATTCTACTTCTTACTTAGCCATGATACTAAAACATCACCAAGGAAGAAAGCTCCTCGACTTGTATTATTTATATCATCTAAGCACCCTACCCAATCTAAATCTGTATAAGCAACCAAATTGAAATCTCTACCTGTGGGATACCATAATCCATAATCTTATGCCCCCTTGATATATCTAAATATTCTCTTCAACAACTGAACATGACTATCTTTTGGAGCTAATTGATATCTTGCAACCATACCTACTACATGCATGATGTCTAGCCTCGATGCTGTCAAATATAAAATACTACCAATCATAGATCTATAAATATTGATTTGTAATAGGTGAATCTTCATCCTTGCTCACCTTATTTCTTGTACATATTTCTCTGCCAACTAGTTCACAATCCTCAAAACCAAATTTCTTCAACATTTTCTTGGCATATTTACTTTGAGATATGAAAATCCCTTTATCTGATTGAAATATTTACAATATTAAGAAAAATGACAATTCTCCAAGCATAGACATCTCAAATTATTTTTGCATATTATCAATTTTTTTTTTCATCTTTTCAATGTTTCCTCCAAAAATGATGTTATCAACATATACCACAATAATTAATTAATGCTCACATTCTATTTTGATGTAGAGATTACTGTCAGTGAATTCTCTCTTAGAACCTTGATCCTATAGGTACTTATCAAGTCTTACATACCAAGCTCTGGGAGCTTATTTCAATCCATATAGTACTTTATTTATTTTTTATACATGGATACTAATATTTGAGAGAATAAATCCCTCAGGTTGATTAATGTAGACCTCTTCTTCTAGATTCCCATTTAGGAAGGAAGATTTGACATCTATCTGAAACACTTTAAAATTTTTAAACACTGCATATGCAAGAAACATTATAATAACCTCTAACCTTGTGACTGGTGCAAAAGTTTATTTATAATTTAGTCCCTCAATTTGAGCATAACCTTTACATACTAATCTTGCTTTATTCATGGTCACTTCTCCATTTTTATTCAACTTATTTATATAAACCCATTTTATTCCTATTACATTGTGATCTTTTGGTCTAGACACTAATTCCCAAGTATCATTATTTTCTATCTAATATAATTCTTCATCCATAGCCTTAACCCAATGCTTATCATGTCTAGCTTCTGAAAAAGTTCTAGGCTAAATTTTGGATAACAAAGAGAAATTAACTTTCTTAGATTCACTTACCATCATTCTTCTGGTGTGAATTCCTTCATTTATCTCCCTAATGATATCACTTTCATTATGATTTCTTTGAACATATTTGGATTGAGTTTTGGTGTCTTTTTTATCCTTCTTCTCATCTTCATCTGATTCTTCAAAATCTTCCTCTTTAATGATTTTAGGAATGTCTATTGGATCACTGATTCTTTGTGTTCCATCTTCTTCTATTCTGACACTTGCATTTTTAACAATTTTCTTGATTATTTTGTTATAAAATTTATAATAATTACTATCTCAAGAATAACCAAGAAATATACTTTCATCTGATCTAGATTCAATTTTCCCAAGTTTTTTGTCAGTTCTCTTTATGAAGCATTTACTGCTAAAAACTCTAAAACAATCAACTATTACTGGTTTGTCTTTCCATAGCTCATAAATAGTCATGTCACTATTGACTCTTGATAATTATCTATTCTAAATATGCACTACTATATCAATTTTATCTCTCCAATATTTATCTGGTATCTTGGATTCATTTAGCATTATCCTCAACATCTTCTGAACTATTCTGTTTCTTCACTCAACTACTCCATTTTATTGTGGAGTTTTGGCTACTGAATAATGTCTCTTTATTCCATGGTCTTCAAAAAACTCAATAAATTGATCTAACATGAATTCTCCTCCTTGATCTGATCTTAGACACTTAATCTTCAAACAACTTTCATTCTCAGTTAATGCTTTGAATGCTTTGAAATGTCTGAAAGCTTCTAACTTTTTATTTAAAAACATTACCCAAGTCATACATGAAATATCATCAATAAACAACATGAAATATTTCTCACCTTGAGTACTTTGATTTCTCATAGGTCCACATATATCAGTGTGAATAAGCTCTAACATCTGAGTTGTTGAGCACTCTTTTGTTTTGAACCACCTTCTAGCCTGCTTCCCATGTTGAAAAGGTTCACAAAGCATGTCAGATGGATTTGTAATCTTTTGAATATTTTTGATTGCTTTTTTTTTGCTAATGTTGACAAGATTGTTAAAATTTATGTGACCCATTCTCCTATGCCATATCCAAATTTATTTAATCTGACTCAAACAACATTTTTGACCTTTGATGTCTAATAAAATATACAAATTATTGCCTATTCTTTTAGCATATGTAATCAACACATCTGAATCTTTTATCCTAATTTCACAACCTTTTGCATAAAAATTTAGTGTGTACCCCTAATCACACATTTGAATTACACTTAAAATATTATTCTTAAGACCTACATACAAAATTTTTTTAGTTTTAGTTTTACCATTATCTAAACTTAGTGTACCTTTTTTGGAAATTCTAGCAGTAGTATTATCTCCAAATTTCACTATGCCACCATTGATATTATTTAAGGTTATGAACTTGATTTTTTCTCCTATCATGTGCCTCAAACATCCACTATCAATGAACCATGGATTTTCTTCATTTTTTAAATGCAAAGCTGTCTGTACCAACATATATTTTTTTAGGTTGTTTCTTCTACCATGACCTTGTCTAAACTTTCTTCTTGATGAATGGAGCCTTGAAACTCTAGTCCTTCTTGACTAAATCAAACAAACTTCTATAATACTAGGATATATTTCTGAAGTTGTTATACTTGTAACATATTATGGCCTCTTCATTGAAGCCTGATAGATGAAATAAAAGAATTGTGAGTTCTGCTTGCCTTGCATGACTTTTCTTCCCCTTATTTCTAAAATTATTAGCCCTTATTTGACATTATATTTTATTATGACCATATCCATTATAATAAAAACATTAATCATAAAAAGAGGACTTGTTTTTGTATCTCTAACATGATTACCTTTTTTAGCTCTGTTCCCTCTAGCCTTCTTTGTTTGAGATGTCCTCTATATTCTTAATTTATTCCCTTTTTATTTCTTCTTTTGTAAGAGCTTCAACATAACTCTTTCTTTTTTCCTTGTCTATGAAGTAGTGGCCTCCCCTTTCTCTTTTCAAATCTAATACCTATCTTATCTAACATTAATCTTTGATTTTTTTAATATCTTATTCAATATATTAGTGCTATTCTCAAATTATGAATCATTAGCTAGTCTATCATTGATTGCTTTATTTGTTTTCTTAAGATCTGCTTTTAAAAAAGCAATTTCAATAACATACCTTTCACATTATTTACTTACTATTTTTAGTTGTGCTATTAGATCTCTGTTCATTCTTCTTAGCTTCTTCAAAGTGTTCTTATAGATATTTAATCTATTTTTTTGACTTCTTTTCATTTTTCTTGATCTGGAGCTTTAATCTTCGATTCTTATTTTCAAGAGCTTTTAACTCTTCTAAGGCAAAAACAAGTTCTCCTTCCAGATTCACTTCATCTTGATCCTATTCTTCTTCTTGATCATTTATACTTTTGCTTGTGGAGCCATCTTTATGTATGGCCATGAATAGAATCTCTTCTTCTAAATCACTGACTCTACTATCTTTGATTGAGCTAGGATCTTTAGAATACAAACTCTTCTTCTTGAATCTCTTCTTTAATTTTCCTTTGAAATTATTCTTGTATGTAGAATTTCCTTATTCATTGTCACCATTACCCTTATCTAGGAACTTAGTTGTAAAATGTCCAATCTTTTCACAATTAAAACATTTGAAAGGTAATTTTCCTTGATATTTACTTGTGCCCTTTTTGACTTGTGAATGAATAGAGATCCATTGTTACATAACTTTAACAAATTTTGATTTACATAAACCACATAAAATATAATTTAAAGCTTTAGCATTATTTTCACTTGCCTTCTTTTCTATTAGAGTAGTTACAAGTGTCTCTGGCTCTTCATATTCCTCTACCACTACTTGCCATATGTTGAATCCAAGGGCCACCAAATAAGTATTCATCCTTATGCTCCAAAAAAAATAATTTGTCCCATAAAAAAAAGGTGCCTTATTTTTATAAAAACCTTCATGTGATCCAGCCATCATGCTTTCCCAATCTACTTTCAAACTATAAAACCTTTTCAAAGGAACCTAATCTAATACCAATTATTAAGCATGAAATATACTGAGAGGGAGGGGATGAATCAGTATATTATATATCTTATTTTTTAATAAAAATCATTTTTTTAACCACTTAACCACACATTCAAGATATGCAATAAAACTAAAACAATAATATGCACCACATGAGAGAGAGAGAGAGAGAGAGAGAGAGAGAGAGAGAGAGAGAGAGAGAGAGGAGAGATGAGAGATAGAGAGAGAGAGAGAGAGAGAGAGAGAGAGAGATGAGAGAGAGAGAGAGAGGAGAGAAGAGAGGAGAGGAGAGAGAGAGAGAGAGAATATTTACATGGAAACCCAAAGTGGGGGAAAACATTGAAGAATAATCTAACGTATATGAATGAGCACCAACTCAAATTACAAAGTTCACAAGCACCAACTTGTAAGAGCACCAACCCATTTTCCAAGCACCAACACACCAACTATTTATGAGCACCAACCCATAGGAGTACCAACCACTCTTGTGTATAAAACACAACTATCTCTCAATGTTGCTTACTCAACAAATGATATAACTCTACAATATCTCCTACTTTTCTCTCTTTGAAAACAAATACAAAACCATGCACTCTCTTGCATATAACAAATGGCTTCTCACAGCCTTTATTTATATCTTTCCAAATGACCTTTGGCATTCACCCTTTATGACCCTTCAATCCTCATGGAAAATGGTGCCAAACTTGCATGACCCTTCATATTCTTACATTTAAAAAGTCATATGGTGACCCTTCATAAGCAAAAATGTCCCTTTCCTCTTTTGTCTTTATCTTGGTGACTTTTCATATTCCTCAAAGTGTCTCTTCATGGAAAAATGTGCCATACCCTCTTTTATCTTCACATTGTGACTCTTGGAATTCCTCAAGATAACTCTTCATGAGAAAACGCATCCCATTCCTCTTTCGTATTTTACCTCATGACTCTTTGACTTCGCCATGGGCCCCTCTTTTGACTTATATGAAACCAAAAAATATATTCATTAATATTAAATAAATATTAATACACATTAGCCAAAGATATGAATATTAAAAACACCATTAAATGTAATGGGGACCTTTATCACCAGTAAATTCTAGACCTTTGACATCAATGATAATATTTTCAACATTAAAAATTGATGTGCCAATGTGTATCACATATATGTAGAGGTATCAACCATTTCTCAAAAAATTCCTAGAAAGAGAGAAGATTGAATGTATCATGATTTGAATGTTTTTTCTAATTTGAACATGATGCTTTTTTAATTTGTAAGATTAATGGACAAAACTAGTGTGAGATGTAGAGGTATCAGCTAATTAATGGAAAATGTGTAGAAAGAGAGACATTTAAATGTACCTATGTGAGAAAAATGTATCTACTCTAAACATGATTTTTTGTTAATATGTAGGATCAATGGAAAAAATATATGGGAGTATAAACTCTTTATTTTAAAGAGGACACATTATTGATGTGGAGGATTAATGGTCAAAATTATGTGATCATAATTGATTTGCCTTGAATAGGACACCTTTTTGATGTGTAGGATTAATGGTCAAACATGTGTGAGTAGAATATAGTTTCTCTATATAAGACACATTTTTTATGTTTAGGATTGATGTTAAAATATGTGTGAGAATAATCTCTTTGCTTAGAAGACGACACATTTTAATAGACATGATTAATGGTCAAACTTATCATTTTTTGTGTGAAAATCTAAAAACAAGGGTTAGTTGGAAAATTTTTAGCATAAATTTAATGTTCTAACTCAAAATGGGTGAATGTGAAGAATGAGTAGCTGGTGTGGGCCCTAGGAGGGATATAAAGACATGGTGTGGCCTAAGGTTCAATGAGCACGAGCTTGGAGTGTGGTTATGGGACCAAATAACACACAAGAGACCCAAAGTTCAATATTAGGAACTTGAGTATGCCTGGGGATATTTTTTTCCATTATTAGTACAAATGTAAAGAGAACAAAAAATATTCACTTTTAAAAAAATAGTCTGAAAAATACTATTGTATGCAAAAGTTATGGTCTTTTAATCTATTTAGCACTACCTATTTCATCAAGGTGTCACCTAAGTGATACCTCCTATAATATTTTATTTGATATGAAGTTTATATTATTCTTAAAAAATTATATGATTTCAAAAAATGTGGCACACAATTATGAGTTCTGATGAATAAAATATGGTCTTGGTAAGTCACATGTTTTGAGCAAAAGGTGGTGAATCAAACCTATTGAAGAGAATATTATAGAAATCATGTAAGTGATGGCTCATGAGTTGAAATTTATTTCAAAATGTGTATCTTGAAAATAAAAATAATAAAATGGAAATAAAAATAGAGGTAGTATAAGGAGGCTATGCCCATTTCATGTTTTTGAGTTTCAAGAGAAAAAAGTATTTTCAAGTCCATAACATGAGAAATTTCCCTAATTTTATAGAGATATTTAATTTAATTTATTTTTTATTTTTTAATTTTTAAAACAATAAATCATAAAAAACAAATTTATTATTATTTATTTATTAAAAAATCAAGAAAACTAAAAAAGGCAATCATGTAAAAATAAAAAAAATTCTTGCAAAGAATCGATGGCCAAATTATAGCTTTGATATCTTGAACACATTTTTTTTGAATGTTAAAAAAATATGAAATAAATTTTTGAAATGTTTAAAACATGATATGATAGTCATAATTACTCTAGAAAGCTCTAAAATCTATACATCTGAAAAAAGAATTCTTTAATACCAAAATAAATGTGACAATTCATTCTAGAAGCTCAAAATTCATAAATTTTTATCCAAGAGTCTATTTTAGGTAAAATTTTATTAATTTAATTTATAAAATAATATAGACGTGATGGTGTTATCATAACTACCCTAAGAAGCTCTAAAAGCTACATGTCTTGAAAAATATATCCTTTAATGCAACAATTAGTGTGATAGTAGTTTGAAGAGATCAAACTTCATAACATTTTCCCCAAGAGTCTATTTTAGGTGAAACAAAAGTATAAAACAAATTTATAAAATATTATATACAAGATGGTTTGATTATAATCACTTTAGGAAGCTCTTAAACTTAAACATATGAAAAACATCCTTCAATGTGACAATCTTTATAATGGTTGTTCTTTAACTTAAACATCTTAAATTTAGCTCCAAGGGTCTAATTTTGGTGATACAAAAGTCTAAACCAAATTTATCAAGAATTATACACATGATGGTATGGCTATAATCAATACAAGAAGATCCAAAAGCTATAGATCAAAAAAATCCTCAAAGTTAGTAATCAAATGTTAATCATTCAAGAAGCTTAAATAAAATAAAAACAAAGGGGAAAAGCTTGTATAGAAGCTTTGTTACCATGTTAAATTATAGAATGGGTTATATATATATATATATATATATATATATATATATATATATATATATATATGTCACCTAAATTTCATGCATACATATACAAATTATATGTAAAGATAAGTAGTTACATCAAGATAGAATGACTACAGAATATATTAAAACATAAGATGTGAGAAGGGTCGATGTGCCCTCCTCATATGAAGATTACAATGATAATAAAAATTAGAAAAAATTCACCTATACCCACTAGATTATTATATAGACAATTAAATATATGTAGGTTTTTAAATATATATCTATCTTTCATGTCTATTAGATCAAATTCAAGTGGAGACAAAATATTTATCTACTTATTTGGCTAAGAAGTAGATTTTTTTCTATATTATTTTAGTGAGACCAAGTGAAGCTCATTTTTTTTCTCTAATCAGGAAGTAGAGTTTCACCCCTCAACACTTAAATTTCAGTTTCTAGTTCCAACAACAAAGTTATAAGAATGGAAGCATGATTCACATACTACTAGGTGGATTCATTCATATGGTCATCTTTAAATTAATCATTTAATTTTGGTACATTGGCACTAATTTACCAAGACATTGATTTTTTTGTTTCTCTAATCAGGAAGTAGAGTTTCACCCCTTAGCACTTATATTTTAGTTTCTAGTTCCAACAACAAAGTTATAAGAATGGAAGCATGATTAACATACTACTAGGTGTATTCATTCATATGGTCATCTTTCAATTATTCATTTAATTTTTGTACATTGGCACTAATTTAACAAGACATTGATCTAATTGCATGCATTTTTTATAAGTACACTTGAATTGTTGACATGGAACCACAAATGAGCCAAACTAAAATCCAAAAAATTCATCCTTCCATCCCCATTAGATAATATTAAGGTATATACTTAATTATTTCTTTAATTTTGATACACATGAATATATTCACACATACACACATCAAAGTGGGGAATTATGTAGACACCTTATTTTGGTATAATACCATTTTTCCATTTCTTCATTATCATTATTTATCATAGGACCTATTTATGTACATTAAACTCTTTTTAGACACTTTCCACCATAATATACCCCTCATATCCTTGTGCCATCCATATTTTTCATAAACACCTTAAATCTATTAATTTTATATATTAGGATCCCTTTAGGCATCTTCAAACTATAAAATCTTTATTTTGATTCCTTTTATGGACCTATCCATAATCATGGGTCAATGACTCTGGTATGACTGTAATTTGGGTCTAAAATTATGGCTACTCACATTTTTTAGGTCCTTTTACCCTGATCTAATTTCTTGTGCCTTGACTAATGGTTATCATTAATTTTCATGGTAGGGTTATTTGTGAATTTTTCCTTTTGGAGCATATATATACAAGTGTACCCCAAACTATTTCACATCTATCAATTAATTCCACTTAGTAGTTTAATTATAAAGTTTCATATTGAGTATATCCATTACATATATGCCAATGATATTTCACATCAATTTAATCCACCCCCATCATCAATTTAATTCTTATGATTATAGATCTTGTATCAAAAGAAGGTCATAATGAAGCATAAATCTTCATTTGATTTTCTAGGGAGAGGAGGTGAAGTCCTTTCTCTCATTTGGGTTGGCATCATTCATGAATCACTATAAATATATTAAACTATAATTTTGAGTGTGTAAGATATGTAGCTAAAACCCTTGTAGGGGCCTCAACCACTAACCTTAAAATTATTCTCTATTATTGTAACATTGTGGTGAATTAGGGATAAGTAAAAGAAGATATAATTAAGAGGATGTTGAAAAATTATACAATGAAAAAAAAAATATTCCCAATCATCTTCCTTTGTTAAAACATCTCATAATTTTTTAAATTAAGAAGTGCCAAACTTCCATAATCATAGCAAGAAAACATAATTGGTAAAAATCTATTAGAATCAATCCATGGTATTTATCAATAGCAGTGATTTTGGTCAGCTTCTAAATTATATTATTTTAGAGGGTTGTAGTTTAATTAGTATCATAAGCCTATCTATAGAATGATAATTTAAACATAGAACACGTATGTGTATGTTCAATAATTTATCTCTCTTCACATATCTATCTCATTTCATAGTTTAATTATTAATCATTTGAGATTTTAACTCTCAATTTTACACATAAGGGAGTTATGATTACAATAATTTATTGTATTTATCTTAGATATCCCTACTGCCACTTATTTTATGGGTTTTACATAGTGTTATTAGCTATAAATGTTAATTCATCAAAATAATAATGTAGAAGATTATTGATTGCAAATAAAACATTCTAAGAAAGAATTCAAGACCAAGGAATTAGAAGAAAGTATGGAAAAATAGGGAATATCCATTTACAAGCATAATTGATTAGTAATAAAAGCTAAATAAAAATGACATCATAATAAATAAATAAATTATAATCATTAGAATATCTATAATATGGAGAAATAAGATCATCAAAATCAAAATAGGGTGTTGATGTACCCATAAATCAAGGAATGATAACTTGTCATCTTCATCATCTTCTTCTAAGATATTAACCTCTAAGTGATCTTTCTCATTGATATTATCTTGAATAAATTATAAAATTTTATCTTGTGTAGTAGCTATGGGTTATGGTAAAAAAAAAAAAATTTGGGACAGACTTATGTATTTGTATCTTATGATATTTCACATTAAGTATAAATATTAGTTATTCACTTGGTATTTCTTTATGTTGTATATATTTTTAAACTTGTTGTATAGGAAAATTTCACATCTATGTGGATTGAAATTACTTGAAATTCTTTTGGAAATTTAAAAAATTGATTATAAGTATAATAAATTGATTTAATTGTATGTATCCAAGGTATACCAATAAAAATATTATTAGATTCATTATTGGGTACCACATGAAATGATATTTAAACTATCATGCCCATAAATTTTTTAAAACATAATAGGGGAATTTTTTTTTGAAAGGTTGAAAGCAAATAATTAAGTCTACCAATGGTTAAAATTTGCAAGAGCAAAACCCATGGATCAATGGTCAATAAGTCAACAATAGGAAAACACCATAAATCATGTAAACTACAAAGATATAAAGTGCCTTGGATAGAAATGACACCTTAAGATCTTGTTGGTTGAATAGTAAATTACAAAGCATGAATTTATCAAGGAAAGACAAAAAGGTCCTAAGGTGTCATGTGATTAGGAAAGGCTGTTAATTTAAAAAAATGATGCTAGGAAAAAACATGGGCATTCGTAGGCAATACTAATTGGCTCCCACTAGTTTAATTGGAATTTATTAAATTATATTAAGTAAAAAAGGTTTAATAGGGTATATAAAGTACTCAAATTATATTTTAGTGTTGAATTACTATTTATCACCCTTTCAATTATTTTATATTTATGACTTAAGTTACTTTATAAATTTCAACTACAAAAATTAAATTATTAAAAAATTCTAAAATATAATTTTCTATCATGTTTCAAGTAGATATTAATAAATTAATTAATATCAAAAGATAAATAAACTTAAGTGTGGATTATATCCTCACATTATGATCTAATGTATGTTAGCCATATATTTCCTAGAAACCCTAATGGTTTACAAAAAATCCTAAAGTTATTCTATTAAAGCCTACTCTTACCCTAGATCATTCATCTAACTCTTATGTAGGTGGAGAGGAAGATAAAGGAGAGGGAGAGGATTTCCCATGGCTCTTTCATTTACCCATCTCTTACAAGAGGTTTCTTTGCTTATGGAATCTTTCTCATTTTGATATATTTATCTTTAGGTTTCATTAATATATTAAAAATTATTTATGTAAATAAGGATTTATAATTTTTCATGTTTGTTTAAATTATAAAATATCTAGACTTATTCATTGTATACTAAGAGGCCTCTAGTTTTAGGAATTGTATGTTTGATTTAAGGGTAGAATTAGATCTAGGCTCTTTTGCATTTAAATTTCTTAAGGTTTGAAAAAATCATATGAATATTTTTTTGTATGTTTTTAGAAAGATGGGGGAGGACCCTTGATTGAAAAAGGGTGAAGGATAAGGTATAGAAGGATTTTGGGCACCTAGAAGGCCTCAAAGGAATCATACAAGACCAAGGGATTTTATGTAAATTTCATGCATATATTTACAAATTTTGTTTTCTAAATTATAGATTTTCTTTTTAAAAACATTTTTTTTTACATTGTTTTCTATTTCACTTAGATGGTCTTCAAAAGCAAAAAAATAAAATGGGTTAAAGGTGCTCAAACCCTAACCACCACATTAATAGTGTCATGATTGTGGTATAGTTGGTGGACAGTGACTAAAATTTCCTATTATTCAACCCTATGTCTATCATACACCATGTTCGAGTTGTCTATTGACTATCATCTCCCTTTCCTGTACCATATCGAACTTGTGGCTGGGCTTCCCCTATGTCTATGACTTACAAAATTACTTATGCATATTTAAAAAAACTTGTTATGGGTACCCACAATTCTCTAAAAGGGTGTCCTTTTTCATCAACTTGACCTTATTCATAGGAGTGCAACCACTTAAACTAGGCCACTTTTTCACTTGCCCATATTGTTTTTTTTGGTCAAATGTTAATATATTAAAAATATTATTTTTAAGAAACTTTAATATTTTAAATAATTTTGTGAAACTAAAAAAAGGAAACTACCTTCCTTAATATATTTAAATAAACTTCGAACTAAAGTAATGCACTTGACTAAGAACATTTAAAAGAAAATAAAAAATCTTAAGGATTAATAATAATAATGATGATATGATGATGATGATGATGATGATGATTATGATGATGATTATGATGATGATGATGATGATAATACTAATAACAATAATAATAATATTAATAATAATAAATGTGTAATAATACTGGGTTTTTTCCAAAGATAGGTATATGATTTAACCTTATATTTTAAGCATGGTATAGTTATTTTCAATTTGAGAGCTCAAAATTAGTGGCCCCAAGTTCTATAATAAATAAATTGGGTTCCTTAGTGATAAGAATAAATTTTATTTATTTTTAAAAATGAAAAAATATCCATGAAATTTATTATTATGAGTGCTCTTATTTCATTAAAAGGAATCTTTTACTCAATTTTTAGTTTTTTTACAATCAAGTTATTTTCAAAAATATATACATATTAAAATGTCAAAAATTGTATATCTTAGGTTATTTTCAAAAGGATATTTTTTGAGTATTACTAATGTCAACTTATTTGTAGCTTGTTAAGGGATAAAGTTCCTTTTTACAAACATGCTATTCTAGAAAATTTTCCTTTGTTATATTTCCTATACCAAAAAATATACTAAACCTTTTTTTTGACTTTAATGATGTTTCAAGCCTAAGAGGATAGGGTCATAAACTATTTTAATATTTAACATATTTAATTTAATTACATATATATATATATATATATATATATATATAGACACACACACACACATACATTGATGTTTCAAACCTAGTTTATTGAGTTCATTGTTTCAAGAATGTCAACAAGTGAAGATCTGGTAGTTTTAGGAAGAGAATTGAGAGACACCATATTAATCCCATAAATGTGCAATAAGAATAATTTCAATGACATATATTAAATATTTAATAATCATAATAATCTAGATGATGGTGATGAAGAGAATGAATTCACATGGAAATTCAAAGTTTTGTATCTACATAGAGTGACAACAAAATGAAAGGTTTTCCCATGCTAAATATGGAATAGAGATGTCTGCCATTATAATAAGATGAAAGATAAAAGTATATACTATGTGAATGAAAAAATATCTATAGAAACCACATGAATCTCCATCAAAAAATGTTTAGGTTACGTAAACCAAATTTGAATTACACCAAGGAGTGGATTTTTGCATGGCAAGCAAAGCACAAGATATAATATGCATTGAATAAATGAAGTTAAAACTCAATCTCTTAGAGAAAAAAAAAGAGATGTGATATTCGGTTCACCTTTTCAAGGTTCCCATCAAATAAACCATGATTTTTTAAAGTAGGTTACTTGGAAGAATCCAATCTAAACATGTGGATACTACTTAGGTGTCATCATTTTATAGTCTATTAAAGGAATAAAACCAATAAATTTAAACTAGGGTGACTTGATCTCATTTTATCATCTTGAGTCCTTTAAGGAATGAAAGGAAGGAATTTTTTCATATAGCTTCATATATGATGGATTGCATATGTTACACATTGAAATTCAGTGGTATTTTATTAAATCGATGGTCGATACTAGATAAGAAACCCCTTCATATTATCTATTGCATATTGTATAACCACTCACATCACTTTAATTACCCAAAAAAATGTAATTAATTTATCTTGTTTGTTTATGAAGCCATCCATAAACAAATTTACTTAGGTTTTCCTCTACAATGACGAAGGTGATTTCAAAATTGGTTTTACTTCCAAGATAACATAGTACCCAAAATAAAATCAACCTTGATTCCTCCTCATGTATTACCCTTGTATGTACTAGACCATTTAAATTTTTACGGGAATATCATATCAATTATATATTGGAATTTTCTTAGTTCTAAAATTAAAAAAAACCAAACTATGATTCCAAAGGTGCCTATTATTATAGGGGAAGATGTATTTAAAAATTTTACTATGTTGAAAATTAAGGAGAGGACTTGATACCATATGAATTTGAAGAAGCAATATTTTGGAAATGGGACCCTTTGGGAAAATTTTAGAATCGATTGAAATCTACTAGACATAAAAAAAATATTAAGGTATAAACATCAAACTCACTAGATCGTGATATCTTTATAGATGTAACATATAAGGTATAAACATCAACCTCACTAGAGCATGATATCTTTATGGATGTAGCAGATAATCAAGAGGTAATTACCAAATTAGTTGAGGTGGTAATGTATAGTCACCTAAAGACACTTATAGAGATTGAAATTATAATGTTATAAGGAAATAAGGATGTTTAGACTCATGTAATAAATTTTAAAATAGATATTTTAAAGTTTGGATCTCATTTGTTTATTGATATTACATCCATTATGATTGTAGAGGTAACTCAACTATAGTTTTATCTTAATTTGGATAAATGAAATCAATAATAACCTTAATTGGATAGAAAAATGTATAATAATTTATATATTAATATATGGCATTCAAGTATAAATATAAATGTAAAATACTAAAACTGATTACAATGATTTGATAAGTGGCCTCTACTAAATATAGTAAGTACAAAAAAGGTGAGTACTTGACTTTTCTAGGTGATTGTGTGACTTCTAATATACTATATAAGTGGAAATTAGGATAAATAACACTTATGGTTTGTTTAGTTATATAAATTATTCTCTATTTGCATAGGGTTGGTTTCATTGATCTAGGTCAATATCACCAATAAATATTGATATGTGCTAGTTGGTACTGACCTATTATAGAATGAGGAATTGTGACTGTATGGTCACCTTTGCCTTTCATTGTATGCTTTGTATTTTTAATCCTTACCCTTGAGGATTTTTGGAACTCTAAAAATATCTCTCCTTTATTTTGAAACCCTAGGTTTGCTTGTGAGGTATATAAACCTATAAAAAATAAGAAAGTGTAATGGGATGAGTTGACTCCAATCACCTCCTTTTGATGATCAACCAATTCATAGGTATCTAATACTCTGAGGATGGAAATAAAACCACATGTAGTTATCATACCTAGTGTGATTGTGTAATGATGATCCTTCACTATATGTATTGAACTAATCATTTGGATTTGATACTTGGAAATGCTTTATTTGATGTGGCTTTAGTGGGCTTCAAAATTGGATTGTGTATGCTCTTAGTGATAGGTTTTTACTTTGGGAAGAAAATGGAATATTTTATCAATGTGAAATAGGGTATATATGTGTTTGAGATAATTTCCAAGAATTTTTAAAATCAAACCTTGATTTTCTTATATATTATTTTAATTGGGTAATTTCTCACAACACCAACACATTAGGAAAATGAGCTGAACCTAAGGAGATATTTAATTTTTAAAAATAACCATTGATAAGAGAGGGTATATTTTGACCAGATTAGGTTAGTATTGACTATAAATATTGACTGAATTGATTGGATTTAACTTGTGTAAAAGTAGACTAAATTGTGAGTATGTAGATGTCTATGTAAAATATTAACATGTTTTAAATAGACAATGCGGTTCTTATAGGTGTGTAATAATATAATGGAAGGTTAAATCTCATAAGATAACTTTCAATTGTGATATAATGTTATATTAGGACCTTGTTTATGTTCTAAAGTCACGTGTAATAAATATTTGTCAATATTATCATTGTCAAGTACCAAAGACTAGATTTTAGTATCTATGAATCCCCCCTCATTATAGTAATGAAATTTATAGAGTAAAAGGATAAAATGTACCTAAATGATACAACACATTTTTTATTTGGTATGAATATATAATTGTGTATGCCACTCAATATAAAAACCTATAATCATGTGTAGTCAATGTCTAGAGATTGAAAATTTTAAAATGAAATTAAATATTTCAATTTGTTAAAGAATAATAGTTAGATTACAATTATGCATGGTGAAACCATATTTATATTACAACTTGTTGGAGATGATGATTCCTTTTTGGAGCATTGGAGAAACTTGTGCTTACTTATTGAAGTACATGAATAATTAGGGTGATAGTACCATAATTTTTTATAACTATGCATGATTTTGGGTTGGGAAGAAAACAAGTCCTAACCCTCATGAATGTGGAAAAAAGTAAACAATGTACTAACTCAAATATATACATAGGTAAAAGAGATAACCATCAGGCTAGGTTTGCTCAAATAAATTGAATCAACCATTACAATTAGATATAATATTTAATTGTATTATTTCACTCAATTTTGTTTTATGTAGACTAAAATCATGATTGAAATGGAATGAATAAAGTTCATACCCTCATCATGAATGTAGGTTTGATTGTATATATTTTCTCAAATTCACTTAATGTAGAATATAAGTGCATGATCAAAATGGAATGAACAATGTTCATGCCTCCATAATGAGTGTAGATACGATAAGTTTGAATTGGAATGACAACCATTTTACATTAAATTTTAAACTTTTTTGGTATGTATGTGTGCATGAACCACTATCATGACTTATGAATAAGAAGATGTGCATATGTGTGCATGAACACGTATAATGCCCATGAATGTGTACTAACTAATATATAATGCTATGAATATATATTTTGAATGTGAGAATGTGTAGCTCAAATGTATGTATACATGAAAACATGTGATTTATGTTCATGTAAACTATGTATATGACCATGCATATGCACCCAATTGTGTATGATTATGTGCTCAAGTGTCTATAAAATGAGTGCATATTCATGGTATATGCCTTGTAATCTATGTCAATGTACCAATATCTATCATTTTTCTAAACCATATGACATCTAAACCATTATAAATATCTGAAATTTATACTTAGATATGATTTTATACTCATGAAGGTTTATGTATCTATGAAAAGTGCATTGTACTTTGATGAGATATGTGTCATGTAAGTCACTCATATAAAAATAAGAGCTAAGTATATCATGCCATGTACATCAATAACATCCTCTAATATCATTTGAATATGTGAAGAGTATGTCATTATAGTGATGTATACATCAATAAAGATATGTATGTTATGTAGACACTTCATTTTAACCACTTTCATGTCTAAACTATGTTTGGAATGAAATTCTACAATTATATGTATGCTTAATTGAAAATTACCATTATAACTAATTTACATGTACAATTGCCAATTTAACCTAAAATCATAGTGATATATATCTGATTAGGGCAATGGATCATATTACATCATTTATCTTGTCTAGTGCATCTTGAATTAAATCAACCCTTTGCAAGTGTTTTCACAAGAAAATTAAGTGAATACTTTCTTGATAAATATAAACATTGTAAAAAACATGATTCTTCTAATTATTGATTAGCCCCACTTAATCAAGCCTAATTATTCCTCTAATGAGAAAATCCATGGATTCAAATTTTCTTATTTTTTAAAATCAAAATTGGAATATTTCCTCACCCAAGGTGATATCATCATAGCAAGTGTGAAAGTAAGAGCTCTTACAAGCTCTTACACCTCTCTTACACACTCTTCCTATTATACAACTATTCCACACACAAAGGGATCATGATTTGAATATCTTACATTTATATGAAATAATATACCCCTTTTATTTCACACTCCATATTTATCATTTATGAGAATGGAGGACTAATCTTGGGCCCTTGATCTTCATTTCAAGATGGACGGTCTAAAATATTTTTATAAATATATAAATGAAATGGTCTATAAAATCTTTAAAAATGGTAAACTAATATAATAGATATTTTCCAAATCTCAAGGCCACCATTCAACCATTTTCATTCCAAAGCCAAGACAAATCCAACATTATGTGTAGACAAGGAGAGATGTTACCCAGGTGAGGATTCAAGCATTGACAAAGACTTATACATATATAAGCCGAGATTAGCCTCTTTATATCAAGATTCTAATGAATCTTCAAGGGAAGTAAAAACATGGTCATTTATATTCCAATTTTCTTTTCTTTTTTATTTTCCATAGCTCAACCTAGGGATTAGACTTGAGAAGTTGTGTCTTCAAGTTGTTTTAGATTTTGATTCACTAAAAATTGACTAATCTCTCTTAGATTCTTGATCTACATAATGGAACACCCAATGGGATGTTTTGAAGGATTTGACACATCCAAAAACCTATTATAGACCATTTAAATTCTTTTAATTACCATAATTAGCCTTCTCAACAAGGTGTCTTTCTTTTTTCTTCTAAATTCTGTTCAAGTCCATTAAAAACCAATTATAGAATTTGTGACTATGTGATGGTGAATTCAATAAGTTCATCAGTGAAATCATTACAGGTAATAAAAAAATTATTTGTTATGGAGAAAACTAAGAAATTGAACTCATCAATAATGAATTTATGACTTGTAGTAGAGAAATAATCTTAAGTGTGATTTATTATGTTTTGGTCATGAGTGAAATTACAAATATTTTAGCAAAATTGATTTCACTATGGTAAAATCTTTTATAAATCATTAAATAATTTTTTTTACTATTTGTTCTAACTTGTGTTCTATATATTCCTGAAATTGAAGCCACCATTTGTGAATTCATATGGGTTAATTACAAAATTGTATTTTTAGTATTTACAAAATTGTTGACCATAAAAGTGAAATTGTGCATCTTATTAGCAGAATTGTTACCCTAACATAAAAATCATTTTACCTCTTTTATATCTATTTTTATGTATATAGGTCAACATTGGTGAAATTGGTGACATCATTAGTGAAATTGTTAACTACTACAACAAAATCATCATTACCTATAGTGAAATCATCATTACCTATAGCAAAAATTTTCATTACCTACAGTGAAATCATAATTACCTATAGTTAAATTTTTCAAAATGGTAGAGAAGTCATCATTCTTAGTGGTGAAATCATTTTTGATAGTATAAAAATTGTTATGAATATCTATGTTCTATTTACAAGTTGCAATAATGAAATTGAAGGGATTGGTAGTGAAATTTGTCTACATAATTGTGAAATCATTCTATATAAAAATTGAGAGTTAAACATATATTATTTAAAGATAATTATTGAATCAAAACCACTTGGATCAAACTTATAATCTTTTGTGCTATAGTAACTTAGCCAAAGAGTGGTATTTTGAGTCCAAATAAGTTAATTCTATTACACATTTTGATTTGGACATTTAAAAAAGTTCACACTTCAATTTTGGTTATAAAAAAACTTGTTTATTTTGAAAGTTATTTACTTTATTGAAATTTTGTTTGTTGCTTGATTGTATTATGGGGTTATTTTTACATGTATTCTCTCCTCTTTATGGGTGACTCATAAACACAAAAGTTACTTTTTGACTTTTACCTTATTTTTCATTTAACTTGGTGGGGTTGATTTCATCACCTTCCCATAAGTCTTTAGTGGTGTGTTGACCTAGAAAGTGACATCCTAGCATCATATCAAACCTTGATTATTAGACATGGTATACAAATTAAGGAATGTTTACATCTTAAGGACTTAGATTTGTTCTTGGACAAAGTCATGTGAGGAAAGTAACCCCATGAGTTCTTTCTATCCTAGGTCAAGGTGTGGTACACTCTAAAGGAGAAATCTTGGAAATGAGATTGAATTTATTCATTGATGGATTTATGCCCATGTAGAATGAGGTATATAGGGACCATCTAGATAACCCAAGTAAAATTATAAGCACACCCCAGATCCAGTAGCACTTCATTGAGACTCTTACAAATGAAGTGGTTACAAAGGGACAAGACCATATCATGAATTGACTGATCTTGGATTGCTTCTTAGATGCCTCTCTTTAGTGGATCATTCATTAATTTAGGGGTGAAAAGTTAAAATCCCCTAAATATTACCTTAATCATATAGACCTTGAATGGGAAGGGAAGATTAAAAACCCTTCCAATAATTACAATAATTTCTTTAATTAACACTTAAATTTTTATAATTGTCTCTCAAATTAAGTATTTTAGAAGGTCCAAGGATATGATACAAACATACCTTAGTTTTTAAATTACCTTTAAATGCTCGTATGTTTTTTCTTGATTATCATGTCAAAACCTTGTTTATACTTGAGACCAAATCAAATAAACCAAGTCCAAAACCAAACCATTTTTATACCCACACAATGAGGCATTACTCTACCAAAATTTTAGCTCAACCCAAAGTGAAATTTTAAAACTTGGTCCAAATACCTATTTTTATTGTCTAAACCATATCTTTAAGTTGCCTAATTTGAGCCAAGAATCTAGTCTTAAACTAAATTACCATTTCAAACCAAGTCAACTTTCTTTGCAAATTTAGAACAAATTCCAAAATTATTATTCATGTTGTGCCATTCATTTGAATTAAATCCAAGTGCTAATTCTAAATCACCTTATTTGCAAGTTCAAACCAAATTCCAAATACCAATTTCAAATCCAGATGACAAATCTTGATTAAATTATGCCATTATGCTAGCTAATTCAAAACCAATACCAATTCAAATGCAAAATTTCAATTCTAGTCTAAGTTAAGTCCAATGCTAAACATGGTTGACTAGGTCAACCCATATCAAATCAAATTAAACCTTTCCTAAAAATCCAAATGTCATTCAACCCTTTTTCCAAGTTCAAATTCACTTAACTTTCCAAAAATCAAATCAAGTTTAATTGAAGTCAAATGATCAAAACCAACATTCCAAAGCAAACTTGTTCAAAGCCTAAGTCAAATTTTATAATAAAATTAGATGGAATTTCAAATGAACATTCCAAATTAGAATCAAACTTGTTGAAATACTTTGATGTACTAAAATTTGTGCATCTTTTTGAAAATAAGTTTGATTCATACACTTTTCCTATTTGGATACTTATACAAACTAAATTTTATTGAATTATTCCATTTAAACATTTACATTGACAAACCCAATTGAACATTCATTGTATATCAAGGCCAACTAGATTCCAATGAAAAATAAATTCTATTTAGGCCAAATCCAATTATTCTAAATCAATCACATTCCAATTTAAGTCCATTTCTTGTCTTTTAATTCAATCTCTTACACATGTTAGGTAGGAATGATGAAGTCATATCATCCATATTTTATTTCATTTGAATCATATATATCTCCCTCTTTAGGATATTTATCTAGATCAATATCACCCTTTTTGAGTCCAAACCAATTATACCAAGCCAAGACTACCCTTCTTTGGGCCCATTCCAATCTATGCCAATTCACCCTATTTGGGCTAATTGAATCAATGCTTTTTGGGGCCAAAAAAATAATACTAAGCCAATACTTCCCTCTTGGGGCTATTTATATGGACCAATACTTCCTTCTTTGGGGATTATTCTAATCAATACCATTTATATCAATGCTAATCTAACAAAGGCTACATTCTTTGGGCCCATTCTATTCAGAAACTAATTAAAAAATCATCCTCTTTGGGGCCTATTATAATATGTGCCAAGACTACCCTCTTTAGACCTATTATAATTGAAGCTAAGTCGACCATCTTTGAGGCTAATTTCTTTCATCCAATTCCCCTAGCATGTATCCTTACTTGGGGCTATTAGTCCAAGGTTAATTTGAGTCATGACATCACATAATGATAATATTTTCTTATGTAAAAATGCTATAGATTAACTCATATAGATTACCCAACAAGTGTCTCACTTTGCATCTACTTTGAACACTTCAAATATTAGTCCAAAAGCCAATTTGGTCTTATAGCCACAAAAAAGCTAGTCGACCATTCTCTATCAACAATAGCTTCAAAATGTAATATCTAGTGTAGAATGTGAATAATACAAATTTACATGGGACCTTTTTGAAAATAAATATTAACATCTTACTAATTTATTAGAGATGGGTGAAAAAATTATGACTGGATTTTTAGTAGAAAACTTACACTATTTTATTAGAGATCCTAAAGAGACACCATAATGAAGCCAATGGCTCAGACCTATTATCCCACTACCCCTCTAAGGCCCTTATCTATTGAAAAGCTAAGTGTGCCCATGTCTGATAAATACTCAATCAGGATATGTTAGGATCCCCTTCCCAAACATGATTAGATATATCCACTTCCAAAGCAAGATTAAGGTAGTTAAACCACTATTGACATTTTTATCAAATCACCCATCTTTGACCAAAACCAAACCATATTTTAAAATATAATTATTTGTTAATTACTAAAGGTCCCCCATTTTTGAACATTTATTCATCACAAAGCCTTCATTTCTAAGTGAAAGGTGAATAAGGTACTTATGGATAATGAAATTTATTAGGCCTTCTTTATGGCTACTTCAATGTCAGAATTACGTTCCATTCTAGAATCAATATCAAAATTGGGTTCCATTTCAAAATGAATATTATATTTATCATCAAAAATAGAATCAATGTTAGCCTCAACATTGGATTCAGATCCTATTGAGTTAGAATCATCTTTAGAGTCAAAATATAATAGTGGATGTTATGGCATTCACTGCACATTTTTGGCATATCTAATTGAAAACATTTAAGATCCTTCCATGATTTAAAAAAAATATTATTTCAATATGGACAAAAGTTCTCCTAGTAGCCTCTACAAGGATTGTGCTACCTTTTCCCCATACATTTCACATGCATTTACCATTAACCAACCTAGCCATTATATTAAAATTCCATCTACCTAAAATGTTGATTACCATTAATAAAGTTACACATTGCTGAATTTATTCCATGGAAACATATTAGTGGTAGATTTTTTAGGGAAGAAAGATAATATACAAGAAAAAAAATAATATCCTATAGAAACATTGTTTGAGGCATTATGGGACAATCAAAGTCTAAAATCAACCTATTCTAGTGAAAAGTTTTTGAGGTGCTAGATGATAATCAAAATAAAAAATCATAATCCTTTAGTGAAAAATTGCTTAAGGTGTTAAGGGACAATCAAAATAGATTATCAACATCCCTTTGTGAAACCTTATTCAAGGTGTTATTAGACATTCCAAATCAAAATTATCATGAATAATTTATTGGTGAAATCCTCTTCAATGTGCCAATATTTGATCCAACTAGTTCCTCATTTCTTGATAAAGTTATTGAAGTCTATCAACCTCACCACAACCAAAATCAAATTTAATCTATAATAAAAAATGTGTGTCATAAAAAATATTGATCTTCATTTATTCACCATCCATTATACATTCAATTTTTATCCTATTATCCATTCAAGACCTATACTCCATTATCCTATCTGGCCATTTAACCCATGCCTAGCTTACCCTTCCTGGCGACACTCTTTTTTATAGAGGCTACAAAGACATATTGTCTCAAGGTTTAAAAGAAGAATAATTAATGAATAACAAATATCATAACAACAATCATCTCATTCATAACAACAATAAGATTTAGATAGACAAACCATTTTGAGTAGATATTAATTAGACAACAAAGGATCCACATTATGCATCTCATAATTCTCCATTGAGTTAAAATCCTATAAATTCCAAAAAAAATTAAAAATAAAAATAAAAATACCAAATAAATAAATAAAATGAGAAATAGTCCATCCTATAGTGAAAACCAAACTTGTGGCACTTTGGAAAAGTACCATGATGAAAACTAGGATTCTAGCATCATGTGTAAATAAGTTTTTGTCTACAAGTACCTTGACACTTGGGGGCAGCCCTATGGACCACATTATAGACCATTCTATTCAAGCCATCTTGGACACTATATACCATTGCCATTTAGGCCATTTTATCCATTCAATCCTATTTAGGCTAGCCCATATTATTGTGAACATTAGTCTTCTTGTGTTTACCTTATTACAAAAGTTGAAGGTATATTGAGGCTTGTTTGGGAAGTATTCTAGCCTAATAATTGCATGACAATTTGATGATTAGACACATTTATTTCTCAAGCAACATGGTCTTCGGAGACTCATATACTTTCCCTCATTATCATTTATCCATTAATCCCACTATCCCAATCCTTTACCATTTATTTTTTCCATATGTCATTCCTATTTTTAACCTTGTTATTGATTCACAATAATTTCCACTAGGTTTAAATACATTGACTTGATTTCCATTTGGAATATGTAGGCAATGCTCATTTTTTGAGGTCAGCTCGATCACCCCTTTCTATGCTCTCACCATTTATCAATATAATCCATGCTCTCATTATTTTGTGAGTAATATAAGTCATGTTATCATCATTTTATGAGCAACCTAAGCCATGATCTCATCATTTAAAGATTTAAGCCATTTTGCATCTCGTAAAACTCCATTGATTTAAAATGACAAAAACCCAAAAATATTCAAAATAGTTTGAAAAATCCTAAAAATCAAAATAGGCTTATAATATACACAAGAGATACAACTCCCCAAAATTCAAAAACATTTGTCTTATCCTAAATCTAGTCATTATCCTAATTTTTATTGTGCCACTCATTTTAGCAAATGTTGTTGGGATGTGTCCTTTCCAAATCTACCCTTCTAAGGGCAAGCTCATTATTAGTTCCAATCATTTCAATCACCTTGAGATGTGTCTTTCCCTTACATATATGATTTCTTGGGGTCACCATCCATTTATCCATATTATTGAGACTTCACACATGGATTTGACTTATTTAAAAAATAATATGCTTTCTATTGACTTTATTTTTCATTTATGTTTGTTTTATTATTTTATTATTTGATTATGTTTATTATTGTCACCTCAACTCAGTCCATTTTGTTGATAGGGTCATCATCATGGTGCTTCCTATTATGTAGCTGTACTTGGGTCCATCCATCGGTATATGTTGGAATTATTATCATGGTTTTTATCATTGGTACACTATTTTAAATTATTCACTGGATAGATGGTCGATCCTTATGAACATCATGGCCAAGTAATCATGGTGTTTTATATCATGGTTCATAACATTACGTGTTATATTGAAAATCAAGTTCTAGAAGTCTAATCGATAATGTCACAATAAAGGATCTCCTTGTCTACTATTTATAACACAATCACTAAACCACATGACTAAGTTATATACCACTCATGACAAATTTGAGTGTATACAAAAGTGATAATCATTTCATTTCCATTTTATCCCACTTCTTGGTTGAACTACATTGACCTGAGGTCCTTTTGGACTATGTAGATAGCACTCAGTTATGTTCATTTTCTAAGGTCAACTCAACCACTTTTATTTAATTCTTATTAACATTTATATTCTTACAATATAATTAAATCATTATTATTATTCATCATCTCTTTCATTACCTTTGAGCATTCTCATGTGCCTAGGTTTTTTTGTGGCTTTTTCATCTTTGAAAAGTCATTATACCATTGTACTTATGTTTTTGCCCACTCATCATTAATATATGAAACAAGTAACACTCTTAATCTATGTTTACTAATTAATCAACATGACCTACTTGGGCAAACCATTTTAGATTAATCAACAATAAAATATTACATACTATGGAAACTCATTAAATCAATGATCAAATTATCCATGTTAGGTCACATTATTATGATCAACCAAGATCTCACTTTTTGGGGCAAATTCCATAATTTACTCTTTCTTCTAATTCCAAGCCCACAACTTTTACCCTATTTGAGGAAAGTCAAAATGTGTTATTTATTTTGGGATGTATCCTTCCCATTCCCCCCACATTGGAGCCAATTTAATTATATTATTATTAATATTTGGAAATCAACATGTGTAAGCATCAATTCAAGTGGGTTAATCTCATCCATTGGTTAATTTCACTTTTATTCTTGTCCATTTTCTTATTTTTGAAGGCATGTGCATCAATGTTATTTTTTGGACATTCATTTGAGGGATAATCATGGGCATTCCCAAATATTGTTTAGGGATTCCTTGTGGACCCATTTTAGTAAATTGAATAAAATTAAATAAAATGAGAACACATCATTCTTCAAACATTATCAAATTTATTCGTAATGACTTTTTCATTTCTTTGAAAAGACATTGCTATGTATAGTGTCTCATAATGCCTTCTTAAATAGGGGAAAAATTTAGGCACTTGATTTTAACCTTTTCCATGTCTCAATTGTGTTTAGAATGACTTTATACAATTATATGTAGGATTGACTAGAAATTACTATTGGACCTAATTTATATACACAACTACCAATTTAACCCAAAATCATAGTGATAAATCCATGATTGAAGTAATGGATCATATTACATCATCTATCTTGTCTAGTGAATCTTGAATTAAATCAACCTTTTCAAGTGTTTTCAAAAGATAATTAAGTGAATACTTGATTGACAAATAAAAACATTTCAAAAGATGCCATTCATTTAATTATAAATTAATCCCACTTAATCAATCCTAATTATTCCTCTAATGGAAATCCATGATTTGAATTATCCTATTTTCATAAAATCAAAATTGGAATATTACCTCACCCAAGGTGACATCATCATACCAAGTGTACAAGTAAGAGATATTACAAGCTCTTACACCTCTATTACACACATAAAGGGGTCATGATTTGAATCTCTTAAAAATTTATGACATTATCTACCCCTTTTATTCCACACTCCATATTTTTAATTTATTATAATGGAGGACTAATATTGGGCTCTTGATCTTCATCTCAAGATGGACGGTCCATAACAATTTTATAAATAAATAAATGAAAGGGTATACATACTCTTTTAGAATCATAAAATAAGGAAATGAAGCTCTGAAAAATCTCAAGGATATCATTCAACCATTCTCATGCCAAATTCAAGCCAAATCTAACATCATGTGCATACAAAGAGAGATGCTACCTGTGTGAGGATTCAAGCATAGACAAAAACTTCTACATCTACAAGCTAAGCTCAAACTATTTAGACTAGTCTTAAAACAAATATTCAAGGGAGGTAAAACTCATGGTAATTTATCTTCCAATTTGTATTTATTTTTTGAAGTACATAGCTGAACCTAGGGATTAGGATTGAGAAGTTTTAGCTTTAATTTGTTTTATATTTTGATTCACCAATAATTGATTAATCTATCTTGGATTCCTGATCTACATGTAATATATGTAATCTAAGTCATATAATTATCATGTGTAGATATTTATTAATGAATAAAAAATAAGTAGGATTAGTGAATAAGACTACATAGTAAAATTTCATGACATAGATCATGGCACCACTCAATGTTAGCAAGATCAATAAGTGCAAGTGTTAGTGTCACATATAAGGCTACGTGCCACATATAAGGGACATTTTTTTGAAACAAAAAAGGCCAAGGGACACATAAGGAGAAATAAATATGTCCTAAATAAAGGCAAAAAATATGTCACATCACAATACTAAAGGCCACAATAAAGGGACATAAATATGTCACAAACAAGGCCAAAGGGCCACATAAAATAGAAAGCAAAAATAAAAATATCATGTAATAAATTAAAAAAATCAATACAATATATAACAAGGGAACTAGTAAACACCATCCATATATATCAATGTCACATCGAAGTATAATGACACATCCATGTATCACTATGTAAGATATGAGTAACTATCAAGGCATGTGTAAGAAATATAGGTACCTCAACATGGTATAAAGGTCATAGAAACATATAACATGTAATAGTGAAACCTATGGAATAATATACCTTGAGTAACATGGCCACTTGGTATAGGAAAGCTAAACATTTTTATGTCCATGTCCAATCTATATGTCTTGCCTTGCAGTCATATACCAAGAAAATAAAGTAAGATAATATGATATAAACCAAACATGTGATAAATAATATACATAAATATTTAATCAATTAAATCATCTCATGCTTAGGTACTAATTTTAAATTTTTTAAATATTTGGAATATTTTAAATTATGCATAATATTAGCACAAGTGCATGGTGTTCATAGGGTTTCTCATAGGTTTCCCTTATAGTGTAGATACAATATGGGATCATGTACCTATCTTCTCTATAGCCACAAATGGGACCAAATAATTAGTCTTAAATTTGCCTTTGTTCTCTTTATTTAAATTAATGTTCTTCTAATTATATTCTAATACTAAGTTTCCAACTTGAAATTCATGGTTGTGAATTATATTTCCATATTCTCCCTTGATATGATCTTGGTAAAATATAAGATGTTTAATAGCTAGTATATGCCTATTTCCAAACATTTCTAATTCATGTAATCATTTATCTTGACAATAATTATATTTTATTATATCTATAAAATAAACACATAGAAATGGTATCTTGAAATCTAAAGGTAATAATGATTATATTCCATAAATAAGAGGGTAAGCTGTAGCCTTGGTTTATGAACACTTGTTTGATATGCCCAAAGTGCATAAATAACTTTATTGTGTTAGTCCTCACTTGCTTGGTGTCTATTTTTTTAATATCTTTGTAAGTTTTTTATTTGTTGCTTATTATTGTTGAATTCTTCATGGATAATATACTTTAGATAATGTGTGATGTATATTTTATTTATCACATAATATCTTAACTATGTGATTCTTTAATGAAGATCCATTATTTGTGAAAATGGTGAATGGTAGTCCAAATCATGAAATGATATTCATAAATAATAATTTACATATACATTCACCTATATTTGATGATAATGGTATGGGTTCTACCCATTTTTCAAAGTACTATGTATATATAATAATGAATTTGTGGCCCTCTATTAATTTTGGATTTATCTTACTGATCAAGTCAAAGCCCTAAAGAGAGAACATACAAGATGAAACAATAGGTTGTAGTTCTTGTGGTGGATCATGATATATATTATTATGTTTATGATGTTGTGGGCATAAATTATCATTTTATTGGAAATATTATTCCATTGCATGAAAATAATACCCTTCTCTCAAGAGTTCATAAGACATTGATTTTCCATTGAAATGACATCTACATTCACTATCATGTACTTCAAGTAAGTCAAATTTAGATTCATCACAATTGAGGCATCGAAGTAGTTGTCCTTGAAACTATATTTTGAATAAAAATTATCCAATTATAACGTAACACATTTATTACCTTTTTATCTTGCATTTATCATAATGTGTATCCTTTTATGAAATTATATATATAATGTTATTTATGTTACTATATCATTCATAATTTATTACATTGTGAGTAAATGTTAAGACCTTGAGAGCCTCTACTTATGCTATAAAGATTAAAAATGTTGTAACTATCAGATATTTAAAATTTCATGGTCATCACTGATGTCATTTTGAACTAAGGAAGTTATGTTAGCTATGGCATCAACATACCAATTGTATTTTTGAGGTATGATTTATATTTAAAAAGGATCGAAGTTTATATGTAATTGTTGTACCATTTCTTATGGGATTAAATTTTATTCATGATATAGTTTTTAAACTTGATTAACCATCATTTAATAATCCCCATATGCTTTTAGCTATTTTATATGTAATGTGCATGATGTACATAAGATAGGTATCAATGCTTTGTATTATGGTATGTTATTTGTACATAAAAAACCCAAATGATATGTAGATGGAATAGGTTAGCCTTGAGATGTGATGAAGACATACTAGCATTGACACCTATAATACATTTTTATCCATCAAATTACATAGTCTATATATCATCATCAATGTGATATAATGTACATTCATCCTAAAAATCATCATTGATTGGTAGTGTGTATATAAATGGAGCTAGAACTAGTTGTCTGCACTAACTTGTCCTTTAAATATTTTTGAGATATAAAATTTAGATTAAATTCTATGAGTAACATTACCTATTTTGTTATGTGTCCTGATAAATGTGTCTTTGACACAAGTAATTTGAGTGGATCCAAATTTGTGATATGTAGTCATATAAAATGTGAAATTTTGTTACTTGAGTGTGGCTAAGGACACCCAATGCATAGGTTCTCCTACTTGGTTTCACAACCCTTATAGGATTTTATTTCACCAATTCACAATCATCTAAAACCTTTTAGACATAACACTTATAGACCCAGGTATCTCTTTTAAGCCCAAATCCATACCTGTAGGTCTCATTATCTCTAGACAATAGTGCCCAACTTGGATAAGATCATTGAAATCTAGGGTGTCCTATTTCTAACACTATTGTCCAAGTGTACTTTTGGTCTAAATGGTCATATTTTATCAAATATTTATCTTAATTCATGTCATCCTAATGTGAATTAATTTAACCCATGATTCTTAGGTTCCTTATAAAAGGCCATTCAAATTCCATTTAGAAGGTTTGACACTCATTTACAAGAGAGAAGCAAGAATACAAGCAAGAACACTGGATCACTTTTTCCTATTCTCTACATACAACCTTCTAATATTATTCCAATCTTATTCAAACTTGTGCACTAGTCCCTAGAAATTTAAAGTACATCAAATTTCACATCTAATTATATTTTCATACATAATTTAACCAAACACTTCAATAGGAAAAGTACATTAGCTTGATCCCTCCTCAAAGTATTGGTATGTAGGTAGTGTGCCCACACACGGTGTGTGAAGTGCATCTAATGTATCCTTTACACACTAACCCCTTATCTCTCTTTCCCAAATTTCCTTTCAAGTTCAAGAACAAAGAGATCTTAGGGATTTTGAAGATTAAAATAGATACACAACAAGCTCTACAGACTTCTAGGCTTTGATATTTCACTAATAGGGTAATACAGACCTATCGAGTAGAACCCATAAACCTCAAATCACCTAGACAACAACACCAAAAAAACACTACAATGCTAAAAAATAGGGTGTCCCACTTTTTATGCTCCTATCCAATTAGAAAATGAAGTTTAGGAACCTATTTTTGACACAGTCCCAGTCTTGTACCTAAATTCTTAGGCCCTGTCTTAGATTAGATAGCTCAAAATAAGCTAAGTCGTATTTTCTCTCATTTATTACTATTTTTAGAAAATGCAAAAAATATAACCTATTTCCTTAAATTAGTGGATTAATTATTGCACATTATTTACTAATTTACTTTACTCTATATCTATTTATTAATTAGGAATAAAACTCCATTATTATGAAAAACAATAAAACATGATAACCTATGTCTCATTTTTGAGCATGTAGTGTAATGATTTTTATGCAATAAAAATAAGAGATAAGCATAATTTTTCCATATTATTTTATTTTTTCTCACCATAAACAAGTGTATTAATGATGTAATACATGACATGATATCTATTATATTCATCATAGTATGATAATAAAACCCCCAAGACATGATTTTTGGCTGATATGTATAATAATAAAGGTTTATCTAGGGTTTGAGGAATGATAATAGGTAGATTAAGAAGATATTATTTGATTGCATCAAAACTATATTGACATTTGGCATCCCATTCAAATTTTTTATATTTCTTGAGGAATCATGTGAAGGGTTACATCTTATCATTATTTGGTCCTCAAAACATCTTATTGCCCATATTTTTCCTTGTGATGATCAAAGTTGCATGAGTCATTTTAGTGGAGGCATATATATAATAGATTTGAACTTTTTTTGATCTATTTCAATGCCCCACTAAGATATAATTTATCCTAATAATTTCCATAAAAATACTCCAAATACTCATTTGTTTTTATTTAGGTGTATATTATAAGCTCGTAACTATTTAAAAAAATCACAAATCTATAACATGATCTAGTTGCTATATTAATTTGGGAAGTAGATCATCCACATAGTCTTCCATTATTTTATGTATATAGTAATTAAATATATGGGTCAAGGATGAATAATAATTATCCCCAACATTTTTTAATCTAAAGGGAATGACTACATAAAAAAAATTTCTCCATGGTGTAGTAAATGAAGTCTTTTATTGATTTGTAAGATTAATTTAGATATGGTTGTATCCTAATAAACTATCCATGAATTATAAAATTTCATAACCATATGTAGAATAAAAAACCATATAAATATTTTATAATGGGAAGTTTTCTCTAGGACAAAATCTATTTAAGTCCCGATAAAATATACAGCAAAAAAATTGTCCATTAGGATTTACAATTGGTACTATATTAGAGACCCACTTAGGATAATCAATGAATCAAATAAATATTGCATCTAGTAGTCTCTATTTTTCCTCTTTTATAAAAAAAATATTTTTGGATGCATTTTTATAGTCTTTTATTGTATTGGTTTACCATCATGATAAATTACATTATTATGCAATGGAATTTCGGAGTCCATTCATTGCATAATTATGTAAGTCCATGCAAATTTTCTAGGTAATAATTTAGAACTTGTCAAAGTGAATTTCCTTCATATTTTTATAACATAGATACTAATAATAATAGTGTTAGATCCTTAGCTATTACATAATGTAATTCTATTATCTCTTCATTAATTAGAGTTGGTTTATCTTACATATATAATGTTGTAGGGATGGAATTTGAGCCATATCCTTTGACACATACATTACAATCTCCAGTTTGTCTAAAATGTGCCTAGCTAGAAGTTGTGTGATGAAACTTATTCTTATGATATAAGGAATGGAGATACCCATATGACCATATATATTCTAGGAGGGATTCATCATTTGAAAATTATTCTAATGTCAAAATCTTTAGGGAAAATGTGTTGTCAATCATATGAAGATATACCAACTATAATTTATATGTATTATGAACTTATTGTGTTAGTTTTAGATTTGATTTGAAGAAGGGTATATAAATAGTATTCTATGTGGTTGTTCCATTCTTATTATTTTATGGATTTAATAAATAATTAATACATTGTTGTCAATTTTGAATAAATGCATGATGGGATAAATAATGTGTTATGCATGTTTTCCCAATTCTTATCTTATATAACCCATTTTTATAGAAATATTTAAGCCCAAAATCATATTGGTTGAGATTTTTTTATGGTGATAAACTTGAATCTAAAGAATATAATGATGCCTCATTTGGTATATATCATTGATGAATACATTTTAATCATGCATGTAAAGTAGAAGGTATTGTGTTCATGTCATGAATCCATGGTTTTCCTAATATAATATTATAATTGAGATTATTAGGCATGACATGAAAACATGTGGCCATCTTTAGAAGTCCAATGATAATATGTAGTGTAGTTTTTCCTAATAATCGATGAGGCCACCAATTGCTTACTTTTATAACCTCATCCATGCTTAGTCTATGTCTTTTTATATGTAAATCCCATAACTATTTGTCACTAATGAAAATGAATGAAAGAAGTTATGATTTTTTATGTTCATTAATGTGTGTGTGTGTGTGTGTGTGTGTGTGTGTGTGTGTGTGTGTGTGTGTGTGTGTGTGTGTGTGTGTGTGTGTGTGTGTGTGTGTGTGTGTGTGTGTGTGTGTGCGCGCGCGCGCGCGTGCGCACGCGCGTTATGAATTATTGATGCTTTTCCTTGATTGAATTATATTGGCATGAATTTATCTATTAATCATTTGAAAGGTCATGTAAAGCTGTATAATCTTGTTAATCCATAGCTACTATAGGTTACCCATAGCAACTATAGGTTTCCTGTCGCCATTGTAGAGTGCCCATAACAACTGTAAGATTTACCTATAGGTTGCTTGTAGCCATTAAAGAGTACCTAAAATAATTGTAGGCTTCACCTATAGGTCCCTTACAACCACTGTAGAATATGTATACAAACTGTAGGCTTTACCTATAGGTTACTCGCAACCACTACATAATTCCCACAATAACTAAAGGTTTCACCTACATGTTACCTATAGCTACTATAGAGTGCATGTAGTCACTATGCAAAGTAGAGTTATTATTGATGAGATCTTGTAGACACATCTAAATATCTTGGGAAACCAAATGAATAATTAAGAAGAATCATAGTTCTTGTATTGATTCCCTACATGAAAGGAGACATTAGATGTGCTGTCAAAGATGGTAAAGATAAGGATAATGAGAAAAGACAAAAGGAAATAAAATAACAAAATAATATGCCTTGTCTCTAACCCAGTCAAACCTAAAACAAGTAACTTTGGTTACTAACTACTTGAAGGTTAACTGAGGTAGTTTCTAAGTATTTGTATTTTCTCCTAGTTTGGTGTTTTTGGTTAAGAGTCAATAAACTACCTTTTGTATTTAAAGGTAGAACCTAGATCAAACTAGGAGTTAGATAATTTTGAGGAAATAATAATAGAAGTTTTGGAACTATAACATTTGAATTTAGAATTGAGTAATGAGAAAGTTGAATTTGTAATAAGTTTATGAATTCTCTCAAAGAGGGATTGGAGCTCAATTTTGAATGAGAAAGGGCTCCCTCAAAATGAGATATTGTGAAGATCCTGACCCTCTTTAATTTTTAGTGTGTTGTGTAAGTTGATTTTTCTGTTAAGTTTGATTATAAAAGTGTGATGTATGTATGATATATAAGTGTGGAATAGTTCTATAATTCTTTCACATCATTTTAAAAATATATATAAATATAAATATATATATATACATATATGGTAAATTTAACATAAATTTATTATACTAAAATTGGGAAAGCAAGTTGATTTTTGAATCAGTAATGCATATATAACACTGACACTCTTGAAAACCTTATGTACCCAGGGTTGACAATTAATGTTTAATCAGACTAGTGAATCTAGTAATCATTGGGTAATTAGTCTACACAAAATTTTGGTACCATTGTTGGGGAGGGTGTCAATTATTATTTCTAAAATCAATCATTAAAAATTTCTTATTGGTTAATGCATTATTATACCCAGCTGGGCAAGTCGAGTGAGGAAACTATGGTGTCTTATTCTAGATGTCTAAGTTATTGGACATATAGTTTTAGTCAAGCAAATTGAGTGAGGGAACTACAATGCCTTATGCCAGATGTCTAAGTTTATAGAAGTAAATGGTACATAAGTTACTTAATTTTTGTTTCTAGAATTTAGTTCTTATAAAAGTGATTTATTTTTGACAAAGTGTTCTCTTAAAATTTTCCTACTTTAATTTCCTACTTTCTAGAATAAAATTTTTGTGCTTTCATTTCCTGATTTCTAAAATAAATTTTCCTTCTTTTAGTAGTTAATTTTTATTACTTTATATAAGTAGAATTTCAAATCCTATTATTTTAATTTTATCATTCCTTTATTTTTTTATTTTTTAAAAATTGGTTTGAAAATACCCCCTTGAAACACATGAAAACAAAAAAAAAACTAACTTGGTGCAGGGAGGGATAGGACATTGAAGGAGTGGCATAACATTTATGTAGATAAAAAGAGATTCTTGAGGGAGATTCCTGCCAAACAAGCTACAAGTTGTTGCTAGGAAAGAACCAAAAATATCTGCAACAACTAAGAATCCTATTGAAGAATATACCATAAGCCAGAAGGCTCTTCAAGAAGAGAACACTACAAACTAAAGGAGGTAGCTTGCAAGAGAAGCATTATTGGCTCTAAAAAAGAAAATAAAAGTATAATAAGCATTATCTAAGCTCATAAGAATAAATGAAGAAGAGGAACTACATGAACTATACACTCTAGAGAGTAACACATTTACAAAATTTTAGCAAGGATTTTTTGATCAAATCAAAGGAAGCTCAGGAGAATATTTAGACCCTTCATCTAGTAAAAAGATTGAGGATTAGTAGATAAATGTTTATTATCATGCTAACCAAGGGATTGACATAGATTTTAAGGATGAGATCCTGAGTAAGTTTAGTATCCATATCACAAGAAGAGCCATCATGAGTAGAGAAGGAGACTTTGTGGAGGATAATGAGACTCCAGACATGTTACTTTTGAATTTCCTATTCTAGATGCAATAGGCATAACACAAATGAAAAATATTCTAACCTCAACCTTTCCCAATTTTAGAGGTACATTATCAAAGGAACCAAACACATTATTTTTCAAATTTGATATCCTCTATCAAAGCTATGACTATAGTTAGGATGCACAAAAAATGAAACTTTTTCTAGCTACTCTCAAAGACTCAACACTTCACTGGTTTATGGGACTATGTATTAATTCGGTTTACACTTGGGAGGACATGAATTTTTTTGACCAAGTACAAAGAATATGGAAGAGGAAGAAGTTATAGAATAAATTACATCTTTAAAATGACTTAGGAGGGGGATGAAACCTTAGAGGATTATGTTGAATAGTTCATGTTCAGTGTACAAAAATTGAAACAATGTGCACTTGGAGAAGAACCTTTGAAACTCATCTTCCTAAAAAGATTCAGAGAATATTGTCTAGAAGCCTTGGACCTAATGAGTGGAAGATATGTTTCTTTCCTACTATTCTTATATATCAAAGAGTTGAGTAAGAATTATTTTAGATCTGCCATAAACAAAGTTAGGAGAAAGAAACTTCCATTGGTAGCTGCAAATGGCCTATAAAAAACTAAGGTTAGTAACCTATTACAAGATATGAAACATGATGTCATTAGCCATTTGGTAACCTAATTAGACAACATGCACTTAAGATAAAATCAATTAGCTTTGGATTAAGCCTTGACCATTTAATATCCAAACTGTAAGAAGAAAAAGGCTAATTATAGATGTCATGAGGTTTAGGATAAAGTAGCTCACATCATAGGTAAGGAACCATAAATAGTAGATCTAAATGCTATAAGAGGAGATAGTGACTAGGTTTTCTATGTTACACATAAAAATCCATGGGTTCAATGACCACCTTATCAAGGTATGGTACAAAATCCACCTTTTTAAAATTTTACCTCCTTTAATTCACAATTTACAAATGCTACTCCTAATTAGAATAGTCCTTGAATGAACATTCCACCTCCTAATTATATCTAGAAACCACCTTAATCAAGCTACCCTATCACATCTTGGTAGCCTCCACAAAATGCATCCCCATCTTGGATGAAAGCTTGGCAACCACCCCAAGGCCCACCCTTCACAAACCTGTGGCAATAGCCTTGGAGACCTAACTAGCCATGGGGTATCTCTCTAGGAGGATGTCCTCCACAAAAACAAAAATAACCTCCTACTCTTATGCCTAATACACAAGATACACCTAATCCTAACCAGATACCTACCCAACCCATATAGAATCTTACAAATAAGTTGATGTAATCCACATTTAGTACTAAGTATGTTTAGTACCCAACATGCATAGTGAACATCAATGAAGTTCACCTCTATTTAGGGAAGGTTCTATCACCCCCAACACCACCCATAATAAGGGAACTAGATTATGGAACCTCAAAATAACATGCTAACCCACCTCCATCCCATTAAAAACTATCGAAACTAGCAAATAAAGCTATTGATGAAACAACCCCCCTATTTCTATAATGTCTCAGCCTTCAACACAATATAATTAAACTTGAGTTTGATTTCATGAAATATATTAAGAACCTTTGTATCAAAATCCCTCTATTCCAAGTCATCAAAGATGTACCCATATATTCCAAAGCTATTAGAGACCTCTTTCTATAAAAACCAAGAAGGAAGAAAAAAGATCCCAATATTAAGCATGTGATTGGCCAGCTAGTAGACATCATGCTAGGGAATACCCTACCAAAGAAGTATTCATATCATGGATGCCCCATAGTAATAGTCTAGATCCATGACCAATAGTTATCCAACACATTAATCGACCTGGGGGCTGCAATAAATTTAATGACAACTAAAAATATGTACAAAATAAAACTAAATAATATTCATCCCACATCTACACTACTAAAAATGACTAAAAAATCTATAGTTAGACTAGAGGGAATCATTGAAGATATTATCATCACTATAGAGTTTTTGGAGTATCCTAAAAATTTCATTATGCTAAAGCCTAAGTCTAATTTGGGTGGATACCTCCTTATCTTCAGATGACCTTGGCTTGCCACAACTGATGCCTTCATCAACTATAGAATAGATAACATGATTATATCTAATGGATAACACACTAATAAATTGGTTCTTTATCTCCCAACACAGCTAATTTTTACACTAGAGCATACATTATGGGCTAAAGAAGATGAGGCAGATCAACCTTCCTTGATTCTTATATTTGCCATAGACCCTACATGCACATTGGTTGATAAGGAGGAAGATACCATTATCTCCAATGTTCTTCAACGTAATTTCCAAACTCCTTTGATAGATCTCAACCACTTGCAATGTGTTGAGTGCCCCTTTTCTAGCTTCTAGGAATTGGATAATTTTGATGCATCTATATAGAAAACATTCCATCATCTATTGCCTCATAGCTGTAGCCAAATCAAATCCATTAACAATATGAAAATAATGAAAACACTCTCACAAAAAATTGAAATATCTCTAGGGAAAACATTGCTTATTAATAACAAGTTGGAGTTAAATGAAGAAAAATGCCTAGTTAGCATGTTGCATTCCAACCAACATGATTTTGCATGGGATTATGAAGATATGCAAGGAATCCGCCCAAAAAAATACACACATAATATTTACATCAAAGAAGAGTGCCTACCAATTAGACAACCATAATTTTGGATGAATCCAACTCTTCGAGAAATAATCAAAAGGGAATTACAAAAAATTTTGACTGCTAGATTTCTATATCCTATCTTTGATAGTGAATAGGTGTCACCTTTGGTAATTGTACCAAATAAAAATGAATATTGGTGTGTCTACATCAATTATAGGTAAATAAACATAGTAACTAGGAAGGATCACTTTCCTCTACCCTTCATTAACCAAGTATTGGACACACTAGCAAGGAATAGATATTTTTCCTTTTTAGATAGCTTCAGTGGTTACAACCAGATTAGAAATGCTCCTAAGGACTAGGAAAAGACCACCTTTACTTGTCCCTAGGGTAATTATGCTTATGTTTCATTATCCTTTGGGATATGTAATGCTTTGGCCATATTCTAAAGGGCTATCCTGAGTATCTTTGCAAGTATGGCCAATGAATGTGTAGAAATCTATATGGATGACTTCACTGTCTATGGAGATACATCTAATGAATTCCTCAACAACCTAGAAAAAGTGTTGCAATGTTATTAGGAGCACCATATATCTCTTATCCACAAGAAATGCTTCATGCTTATGACAAAATTTATTGTCTTAGGCCACCACGTATTTGCTGCAAGAATTAATGTTGACCTTGCAAAAATTAGCATCATCAAAAACCTGCCTGTTCCTCAAAAATAGAAAGATGTTAGTGGTTTTTTATGCCATGATAGTTACTATAAGAGATTCATCAATAATTTTAGTAAAGTATTAACACCATTATTCACCATTTTGGATAAAGATGCTAAATTTCTCTAGACTCCTACTTGTGATGCAACCTTCAAATAATTAAAGGAATTATTAACCACCACCCTTGTTTTGCATGGTCCTAATTGGAAGCTTCTCTTCCACATTCACATTGATGCTTTAGATACTACCCTTAGAGCTGTGCTCAGCCAAAAATAGGAAGCACTCAATTATGCCATCTATTTTATAAGTAAAAACCTATAGGCAATAGAACTGAATTACATAGTTATTGAAAAAGAGTTCTTGGTGGTAGTCTATGCTATCAACAATTTCCATCACTAAATCATATGGTATTGAGTATTTTTTCATATATACCATGTATCAATTTGATACCTTATGAACAAACTAGTTGTTCTAGCCAGAGTGATAAGATGGTTGTTTTTATTATAGGAATTTGATATCACCATTGTAGATAAGCCTAATAAGGACAATGTAGTGCCTAAATTTTTATCATGCCTACAAACCATTGAAGAGGATACCATAGTGGATGACTCATTTCTAGATGAGCCCCTATTCTCTTTCTATTTCTTACCACACCTTGGTATGCTGATATTGCTAACTACCTTGTAACAAAGTTACTTCTACAACACTTCCTCCCCAAACAAAGGAGAGCATTGATTCAAAAAAGTGCTAGATATTCATGGTTATCGAGATTCCTTTTCTATACTAGGCCTAAATTTATCATTAGAAGATGTCTAAGAGAATATGAAGTTCCATATATCCTCAAAGCCTACCATGATGAACCCTATGGAGGATAATTTATAGCCAAGTGTACAATAGTCAAAATTTTGAATATAAGATACTATTTACAATCACTACATAAAGATGCAATAAGATATACTACACATTGTGACAAATGTAAATGTATTGGGAGACCCACACATTTAAATGAAATGCCTTTGCAACCTCAGATGGTGCTTAAACCATTTAAAAAGTGGGGCCTAGACTTTGTAGGACCTTTTGATCCAAAATACAATAAAAATAGTAAATACTTGTTTATACTAACTATGTAACTAAATGGGTGGAAGTCAAGGCTCTCACACATTCTAGGGATGAGAAGGTGGAAACTTTTCTTTATGAATAAATATTTACTTGATATGGTGTGCCACATGAAATAGTCACTAATCAAGGTCCCCATTTCACTACTAATTTAATTACTACCTTAGTTTAGAAGTATAAGATTAAGCATAAGAAATCAACTCCATATCATTTATATTCTAATGGATAGGTGGAAGTCACCAACAGGGAGTTAGAAAATATTTTGACAAAGACTGCTAGTCTATCTCATAAGGATTAGGAGGCTAGGATTCTTGAAGATATGTGGGCTTATTTAATCACATGGAAGACAACTACAAGCTTCATTCCATATTATTTAGTCTATGGAAAAAAACCTATCTTTCATCGAATTTGAGCATAAGACCTTACAGATAACACTAGAACTTGAGATGGATATATCTAAAGCCCTAAAAGAAAGGATTTTGTAGTTGAATGCCTTAGATGAATATAGATAATAGGTATTATATAACATGAAAATTATACAACAAAAATGGATTGGATGGCATGATAAACACATTGAGACCATGTAATTCCATACTAGAGATTATGCCCATCTTTTTTTACTCCAAATACAAGGACCACAAGGGTAAACTCTAGACCAAGTGGTTTGGTCCTTTTGAGATTGAGCATGTTTTTGAAAATGGATTAGTTCAAATCCAAATCATTAATCCAATGAGATTCCATCTATTGGTCAATGTCCATAGACTCAATTTGTACAAAAAGCCACATACTTAAGAAGAATTTACTAGTAACATATGCTAGTAGTTATAAGATGGATACAATGATGTCTTAGATAGGCATGTTTCCCCACTAGACAATGACAACACCAATTGGCACTCAGCTCAAGGAGAGGAGGACATCCTTGCCCTCCTCTAACATGATGAATGAGACCTTCCACAATTCCTTGACAAGTCACATTTTTAGGTGACTTGGCCAAGACACTGAATAAACATTCTATTGCAAATAACAATTAGAGTAAAAAAAAATCCAATAATGAAAACCCATTTTTAGGCATTGTTGGTAGATTTTGGGTAGAAAACCAGCTTACTAGCTACTAAGATCTATAAAAAGGGCCTAATTATAAAACTAGATTGATAGCTATTTTTAGGTAAAAACAAAAATAAATAAATAAGGGAAAGTGAAGAAGGAATAAGAGAGAAGGTAATCCCTCAAATCCTAATTATTTGCATAGGTTTTATTTAGTTTATATGAGTATTTTTTAAGCTTACTATGGGAACTTATATAGCTGATATAGGTACCCTCTCATTCCTATTCTCACCTTTCTATAGAGCACACAAGATAGATCCTCTTATAGATCTCACTGATATCTTGGCTATTGGCTTTTAGGCATTGTATGAAAGTCATCAGACAACCTCATGGAAGAATGAATATTAGGGTATCAAATGGAATATCTATTACCTAAAACTACCCCTAAATACCAAGCTACAAACCCAAAACAAATAATGCAACTTACCTTTCCATTTGGAAATGTTATAGACCATAATTTTTGCCTATAGGGACACTAATGATTCATTTTTAGTTTTGGTAATTTTATGAAGATCATCTTATTATATTGACCAATGAGATCTCATATTTATTTGGCACACAATTTTCATGTTGAAGACCCTATTGATTACTAAATCCAAGCTCAGGCACAAAACCTCTAGGACATAAGCAACATCCAGAATCCTATTAGTCGATTCATCTAGATGAGAGTCACTAGGTAGTAATACCCTCAACTACCTCCTCAAGATCTTCCATTCCATCACTTAGATCACTTAAATTTGAAATTAACACCTTAGGGGATTACAACAATTATTTATCCTCCAAGTCTTAAACCCTTGTTCTATGCAGACTATCTTACATCACATGCACATGAGCTATAGGCATCATTAACACTTAACCATCGGTGATCTCCTAATAACTTCATAAAGGGTCCACTTCACTCTAGTTCTAACTACCAACCCAATCATTACACCCATTAATAACTCAAATGAAACTATTTTCATGCCAAAACATGTGTGAATCCCTAAGCATCATATCTAGAACACCATTATTAAAAGGTTTGTCATATCTGTCATCATTGAAAATGTTATTCATTATTCTAATCTAACATGTATTATATTAATAAATAATATATAATTATGAATCTAATAATTCATTCAAAATTCTATCACATCACCACTAAACCCACACTTCTATCCCTCATAATAACCCATCTTATCCCATACTTCTTACTCAATTGATATCACTTGAGGACACATGACAACTCAAGTGGGGGGATAATGCTATGAGTTAAACCTAAAACACCATGAGAACCCTTGAGATGCTATAATTTTCAACTTATCACCTCATATATACCATTATTGAGCCATACCCTATAACCTACAACCTCACATTCACCATTTGTGAACCAAACCTTGCAACTACAAACCCCATATTTGCCATTTTAGACCAAACCTATTATAAGTAGATTTCCATAAGTCTAAAGAGTGTGCAAATGAATATTATTTGAAGGGATATATAGAGAAGTTAAAATGGAAGGTTCAGTCATGTATAAATAGCCCTCAAACCATAAGCACTTACAGGGAGACCAAGCTAGTTGGGATGTCTTCCATATAGCTAGTTGGACAACCTATTTTGAATGGCTATAACATTTTTCAAAGCCTCTTACTAGAGCATTTACAATTTATTTTGATGGAAACCAAGCCACTATATGTGGCATCACATTTCTTGTTACTGAGACCTTGGTGAACCAAGGAACTGGGCTACTAAGCATGGGAGAAAATTGGCAAGATAGACCCAATGGCCAAGAGCCAGGCAATAGTTTTGTTAGGCAAATAAAATATTGGTATTAAAGAAAGTAGTAGTGCAAAGACTTAGTCTACCTATATAATGGAGAGAGATAGCATCATATATTATCAAGTACATGACTTGTGAGGGAAGGTATTCCCTCATTTACATTTTTTAGTTAAAAAGTTTAAATCATTTAAGACATAATAGGGTCATTAATGTTCCCAATTTATTATGGAATATATTAAAAATAATTTACAAAGAATATTAGAAGGGAAATGAAACAACCCTATCTCACCACTACCTCATATGGATCATAATTAACTAAGGAATAGCTTCTATAAGACCTAACCTCACTTGGGAGAAATTTTTGGCCCTAATAAATATTTCACCCCAACAAGTAGAAGGAATTGATGAGAGGGAATACCTTGAGGAGTAGCCTCAATAAACTATTTAGGAATATGTTGAGGGCACTAGTGTTACTAGTTAGCCTATAGCCAATGAAGGTCCATGTGAGACTGCTATAGGAAAGAAGAAGAGGAGAAGACTGGTCTTATCTCCTTTTGATACAAGGGAAGAAAGCCCACAATAGCTTTTCCCTTCTCCCATTATGTCCTCACCTCAGGTTGATTCCTCCACACTATCTCTTATTGGACAAGAAGAAGTTCCCCTATCAATTGATGCAAAAGAAACACAAAATCCATCAGTCACCCCTCTTGTAAGGAAAATTAAAACCAAGGGGAAGAAACCCATAGTTTCAAAAAGAAGGAGACCTCCTCTTAGGGGATCTCAAAGGATGAATAACAAAAGACCACTATATCCTCCATAACCATAGCCATCAGTGATGATGAATAACTAAGGAAAGAACCTAGGCTTAAAAAAACTCTTGATGAATTTGAAATAGAATAATGGTCTACTGATGAAGGATATGCTAAGGTAGAAGAATAAGAATAATTACCTATCCCATCTAGATTTATTGAGGACATTGATCTCCTTAGAAACATTAGATACACATTAGAAAAATTGAGAGAGGCAGAGAAACATGTAGGAGAATAATAATTGGTCAAAGAAGAGGTTATGGAAAAAGGAAGAGAACAAGAAAAAATTTGTCATGATCAAGAGTTCCAAACATTGGAACAAGCTATGGAAGAAATATACAAACTCAAAAAATGAGATAATAGAACTGAAAGGAAAATGAAAAATTGAAATGCGTCTGGGAGCAATAGTGTTTATATAACCCTTTAAGAATAAAGAGAAGAAAGTGGAGGAACCTAAAGCATCCTCATCCACCTTAGCCACAAAAGCCCTTAAAATATAATATGGTCTAGATTTGGTACCCTTCTATCAAGGATTTCCTCCTCCATTGCCTACTACACCAACATTTACTATAGAAGATGTTATTTATGTGGATTTCTCAACCACCACTCCAGTATAAACTGATGATCTTTTGATTTTTTTGAAGAAAAAATATAGTAATAATGAAGCCTAACATAAGGAATTATTGCAAGGATTCAAGGGATATATTGAATCAAAATAACAACATGATGAATGGTAAGAAAAATTAGAATTTGCTAAAATAGGATCAGATATTTGAAGGAAAAAATTGGCAAATTGCATGAAACTAATAAGTTATTAATGGAATGCAGACCCCTTTCTAGATTATATGTTGTATAATTGGAAGAAAAATGATTTAAATTTGGGTATGATAGGATTTATAATGATAAATATTATATGGTATGTGACCCAATATAGATTTTTAATTAGTATAGACATGACGATCCTAATCTTGAAGCCTAACTAAGTGAATTCTACATTCACCAATATGTTGTTCCCAGTGATATGGAATGGACTCCCAACATCTATTCGGGGGATGTCTTGTTAAATGCATTTCATTCATATATTTAGAATGAAATTAAAAGAATAAAATAAATGGAAGAATATTAATGAAAGGAGAAAGAAGCCACCCTGATGATCAAGATTGAATCCAAAGATTCAAAGGATGTAGTAAAAGAATAAATCTCATTTATGAACATAAATGCTCCACAAAAATGGGTTGTTAGAAAATAGGTGGAATTGAGAACCACTATTTTAGTCTCATGGAAGGAGATGGAAGACAAATTTTTGTTACCTACTCTCACAGATGGGAAGAACTCTCAAATGCCTTGGAAAAGTAGAAACCATACTCCCCTCAAAACCTTAGGGAGGCCATCCATAGAATATACTTTTATATTGAACTTGTCAATAAATGGAGAGTGAAATGGTTGGGATTGATGTTTCAACCCCATATATTTTGGTTCCCAATCCTTGATTGGGAAGGAAATTTTCTAGTTGATAGAGAGGTAGAGAGGAAATGATAGAAACACATTGATAATGCTAAAGGTTTTTATATCTTGGAAGGATCAAGCTATCCTGAACCCCTACACTTTAGAGAATTTTATGGTTTTAGAATGCAACCAAGGCTTGATCGGGGTTGATCAAGAGGCCAAGTAGGGGGGGAGTAATGAGGCCATAAATTACTTACTTTTATAACCTCATCCATGCTTAGTCTATGTAAATCCCATAACTATCCATCACTAATGCAAATGATTGAATGAAGTTATGATTTTATATGTTCTTTAATATATATAAGTGTTATGTTATGAATTATTGATGATTTTCCTTGATTGAATTTTATTGGTGTGACTTTATTGAATAAGCATTTAAAGGGTAATGTAAAGCTATAGAGTCTTGATAATCCATATCTATTACAGGTTTCTCATAATATCTATATGCTTCACCTAAAGGTTTCTCATAGCCATTACAGAGTGCCCATAGCAACTGTAGGCTTCACCTATAGGTTGCCCTTTGCCCCATAATAACTATAGGATTTACCTACATGTTACCTATAGACATTGTAGAATAGCCATAACAACTATAGGCTTCACCTATAGGTTACCCATAGCCACTATATAATTCTTGTAGCTTCTAAAGGTTTCACCTACAAGTTACCTGTAGCTACTGTAGAATGCCTATAGTCACTATGTAAAGCAGATTCATTATTGAGGAGATCTTGTAGACACATCCAAATATCTTGAGAAACCAAATGAATGATTAAGAAGAATCTTAGTTGTTTTATAGATTCCCTACATGCAAGGATATTTTTTATGTGATGCCAAATATGGTAAAGATAAGGATAATGAGAAAAGATAAAAGGAAATAAAACAACAAAACAATATGACTTGTCTCTAACCCAGTCAAACCTAAAACAAGTAATTTTGGTTACTAACTACTTGAAGGTTGGCTGAGGTAGTTTCTAAGTATATATATTTTTTCCTAGTTTGGTGTTTTTGTTTAAGAGTTAATAAACTACCTTTTGTATTTAAAGTAGAACCTAGATTAGACTAGGAGTTAGATAATTTTGAGGAAATAATAGCAGAATATTTGGAACTATAACCTTTGTATTTAGAATTAAGTAATGAGAAAGTTGAATTTGTAAAAAGTTTGTGAATTCTATTAGAGAGGGATTGGAGCTCAGTTCTAAATGAGGAAGGCCCCCCTCGAAATGAGATATTGTGAAGATCCTAACCCTCTTTAATTATTAGTGTGTTGTGCAAGTTGATTTTACTATTAAGTTTGATGATATAAGTGTGATGCATGTATGATACATAAGTGTGGAATAGTTTTGTAATTCTATCATATTAGTTTCATTATATATATACATATATATACATATATATATATATGTATATATATATATATGTATATATGTATATATATATGTATATATATATATGTATATATATATATATGTATATATATATATATATATGTATATATATATGTATATATTTATATATATACACACATATATACATATATATATATACATATATACATATATATATATACATATATACATATATACATATATACATATATATATATATATATATATATATATATATATATATATATATATATGGTAAATTCAACATAAATTCATTATACTACAATTGGAAAATCAAGTTGATTTCTAAATCAGTAATGCATATATAGTGCTGACACTCATGGAAAGCTTACACACCTAGGGTTGAAAATTAATGTTTAATCATACTGGTGAATCTAGTAATCACTAGGTAATTAGTCTGCAAAACAATAATTTTCAGGGGATATTTTAAAATTATTGAATATTCCTATTTGATTAGTTAATATCCTTCACTTAAATGCTAAGTAGATTCAAAAATGAGATATTATAAATGTTTAATCCTTATCCATTACCCACCAAAAATTACTTAACTACCTTATTTTGAATTTGTACTTTAATATACAGTGGTAGATGTTGATCTATAATTTTATTAGAAAGAAATTATTCTTTTTCACAATATATACTTTCCTCCATCCATTTTAGTGTGGTGATAATAAAATCTATGTAGGGTGGTTCTACATCATTTGGTAAAGTTGTATCATGTAATGTTGTGTAAAGAATATATTTGTAAATAAACATTATTTAAAGTAATTATAATAGAGAAATTTTGGCATGGGTATTTTTTAGTTGATCTATGACATCATACTCCTTGGATGGGTTAGATTTCTTGGTGGGTGGTGGTTGTGGTTAAGGAGGGAATTGATAAAGTCCTTTGGTTTTTAATAATGGACATGTCACCTTACCATTTTATTTTATGACAACATGGATTAAGGGATATAATATATATCAAGGGTAAAGATTAAAAATAGGATGGTAAATATAAACATTTTTAAAACTAAGGGGAGGAACAAGATGAGTCATGCATTCCATTTGCTATCTAGTGATAACAAGAGCCAACTTAGATTGACTATTGGGGAAAAAATAGGATTATTCATTCTTAATTTTAACCTTATTAATATTATTAGATTTGATTATTTTTACCCATTTACTTATATAATTTATCCAAATAATATATATTATCCATGTAGAATAATATGAAAAGAGTAGCTTCATAACTTATGTTAGGCAATAATATTCATTCAATATGGCCATGATTAATGTGTATGATTAGGGAATAATTAAAATTCAATTCTAAAAATAAAATCTAAAGGCTTAAATATGAAATCATAATTAAGATATTAGGTTGAAGGTATTATGTGCATGGCTATCAAAAATCAAATCTTGAAACCTTAGGACCAAAAATATGAAAAAGATTTTGTGTATAGAAATCAAAAATGAGATTTAAAACCTTAAGATAATATTTTGAAAAATTAGAGGGATTAAACTTGAAGGGAAACCAAGGGTTTAGCATGGTTTAATATATGTATGGTTTTACCAATATGTTTTACCCTAATTTATATTAATCTAGTCAATACTAACCCTAATAAGATAGGATAATATATAATAATTCAGATATTGAGATATGGTATTCAAGCATACATATGAATGTAAAATACTAAAATTGATTGCAATGATTTGAAAAGTTCCATCTATTAAATATAGTAAGGAAAAAAAAGGAATGAGTTATTAGTTTTTATAGGTGACTATATAACTATGACTATATTATGGAAGTGGAAATTGGGATAAATCAAGCATGTCATTTATTTGGTTCCAAAATTGATTCTCTATCTTTGTGAGGTTGGTTCTACCAATTTGGGTCAACATCATCAGTTGATATTGACTTGTGCTAGTTGGTATTGAACTATATGAAAATGAGGAACTATGACCATAAAATAACATTTACTTGTCATTGTATCTTTTTTATTTTTTATTTTAAACCTTGATGATGCATGTAACTCCAAAATTCATTTCATTTGCCTTGAAACCTTAGGGATTTTGAGGGCTATAAATATGGAAAAAAAACAAGAAAGTGTAATGGGTTGGGATAACCTTAAACACCCCATTTTATGATCATATTATGTATATGATACTTAAAGGAGGGAAATCAAGGCACATGTAATTCTCCCACATAGTGTGATTGTGAAATTATTCTTCTTCACTATATGTATGAAACTATTGATTTAGATTTGATACTTGAAAATGCTTGATTTGACTTGGATTCAATGTGTTTTAAACTTGGATTGTGACTGGTACTAATGATAGGTTTGATATTTTGGAAGAATAAGGTATATTTTATCAATGTGTAATAATGTATATATGTTTTATAGAGAAGTGGCAAGTCCTTATTGAATGATACCATGATTTTTTTATATATGAGTTTAATTGGATAATTTATCATGCCATCAACACACTAAAAAAATGGGTTGATCCTAAGGATATATTTTATTTTAAAAAATATCCATTTTAAGGAGAGGATTGTTTTTGACTAGATTGGGTTAGTATTGATTGGTGATACCAATTTAATCTAGTGGAACCAACTTGTGTATAAATAGACTAAATTGAGAGTCTAGAGATTTTTATGTGGGATATTTAACAAGTTTTAAATATAGAGAATGAGATTATTTTAGGTGTGTAATAGCATAATGGAAGGATCAAACTCATAATATAACATGTAAATGTGAGATAATGGTTGATTGGGTCCTTTTTTATGGGATCAAGTCATGTATGGTAAAATGTGTCAAGCTCATTATTGTCAAATAACAAAGACTAGATTTTAGTATCTATAACTATAGATTTATAATATGTTTATTATTTTAATTTAATAAACCTAAAAAAGTATAAAAAATTAAACTATTCATATTATATAAAGTATAATAATGATATATGAATCTGAATGTAAAAAGATTTTTTTAACAATTTCACTTGCTATAAAAATAAATAACCTAAGGTTTTAATATATTTATCATATTTAATATATATTAATAATTCAAAGAGTGCAAAATTTTTGATTAGTTACTTGTTATTAAATATAACAAAAATTCATTCATAACAATACAATAGAACTAAACACTCTTGCCTAAGAACTAAGGGAGCATAACATAATGAGAAAGATCATAAAATAAAGATAAAAACATACAAAAATTTTAATTCCTTTATCAAAATTGATTTCCACTTATTGGTAAAAGGATGTTCATTCTCTATATATAACATTATAGACTCTTGAAAATTATTATCCATAGAGGTAACACTTATCCAATGGTCACTTATGGCTTTTCTTTACTATTGGCTTGGATTGGTGTGAAGCTTGGCATAAAATGAGCATTATAACAATACTTCCAATGGTTTATTGAATACATTCCTATATAATAACCTTACACATAAAAGCTTATTGGCATATGGTGTTGGCAGTTGTATTTATAGATCTAAGAACTAACTCTATCCCTAGGAAGGTTAGGTTTAATTCTAACTTTGATTGAGTTTAAAATAACCTAGGTTGAGTTAGGTTAACCTTAGGTTGGGTCAAAGCACTCATGAAGTCTTGAAAAATTATTTTAGATATTTTTGGGCCATTAAAACTCACTTTAGATATTTGTGAGGTTATGACTCACCTTTTTGGAATAGTTATGAACTAATAAATCATTTTATTAACTCCTTTGACCTTTGACTTCATATTTGGCTAAAAATTCCTTTTTTGACAAATAAAATTCACTAATTCAAATTAGAATCTTTACTTAGGAAATTTAATTAAGATTTGATTCATAATTAATATTTATTAGTGCTTTTTGGATTTTAGAAATTGTTTTTAATTAATAGCTCGATAGGCCAAAAGTGTCAAATTACCAGGTTTTAATTTGAATAAGGTTGAAACTAATCTAGGTTACTACTGCATATAGGGTAATAACTTAAATAAGAAATCCTCACCATGTTTCTGAATAATTATATCCATTGCGTGGATGAATTTGGGCATTCAGGGGATTTATAGGCTTAAATTACATCATATGCTAGAAATTAAACATAATCCTAGTTTAGGCAAAAAAGTGGCCAAATTTGAGTGTCTACATGGTAAATGTGTGTCAAGATTGTCATTGTTAAGTAACAAATAATAGATTTTAATATCTGTAATTGTCAATTTATAATATGGCTATTATTTTAATTTATTTTGATTTAATAAGCTAAAAAAAGTACAAAAAATCAAACTATTCATATTATATAAAATATAACAATGATATATGAATCTGAATGTAAAAGTAAAAATATAATTTTAACAATTTCACTTGATATAAATATAAATAACCTAAATGATTAATATACTTATCATATTTACTATATATTAGGAGTTTAAAGATTGTACAAATGTTAATTAGTTCTTTTTTAGTAAACATAACAAAAATCCATTCATAAAAGTACAATAGAACTAAACACTCTTGCCTAAGAACTAGTGGGAACATAACATAATGAACAAGATTAAAAAATAGATATAAAAACACAAATTTTTTTACCTCTTTTGTCAAAATTGATGTCCACTTGCTGGCATAAGGATGTTCATGCTCAATCTATGACATTAGAGACTCTTATCAATGTTTCTCCATGGTGGTAACACTTATCTAATGATAACTTGTGTCATTACTTTGCTATTGGCTTGGCTTGGTGTGAATCTTGGTACAAAATAAGCACTATAACACTAATTTCAATGGCTTCTTGAAGGTATTCCTAAAAAATAACCTTACACATAAAATTTTATTGACATATGGTGTGGGCACTTATATTTATATCTATAAGAAATAACTCTAACTGTTAGGAACCCCTTATCTAATGGAAGCACAATTGATTACTTTATTATAAGTAATTAAACACGGAATTATACCAAAATGATTAAGTAATTAGAAACTTGAGACAACAAAGAATTTGAGAGACAATACACACTCTTGTATTAAATACTACTAGAAGAAAATACAATAAGGAAGATGCCACTTCTTCCTCCACCTCAAAGGCTTGCCACACCTCAAGACCTTCTTCCCTCTCTCTCTTGCTCAACACAACCAACTCAACAACCTGAGTTGTTATCCCTCCTTGAATACTTCAGCTGATCTCCTTGACCTTACACCTGTAGATCTCCTTGACCTTGCTTCAATGCTTCAATGATTTACTTGCTTGCTTGATTTACAATACATGCCTCATGGGTCTTTAAATAGAATCCCATGGTTACAAAAATATAATTCTAACTACAATAATTAGACACACAGCTCGTGACTATAATTAGTCATTTAACATGCAAACACTCACTTCACTTAACTGACTATTTGTCAACAACAGTTCTGGAACACACAGGCGACTGACATCGGTCCCTACTTGCCTGGTGCTGTCGATGTCAGCCAACTCCCTGCCAACACTGATTGCCTTCTGCACTGGTAATGACCGACGTCGATCATACTGCCGACGCTAGTACTTCTGGATCTTTAGCAACCTCCTGTTTCTTTGTGTCTACAATAGTTGAAGCTTTTAGCTCCACACCCTAATAATCTCCCACTTGGAGATAAACAACTGAAACTATACCTGTAACTTTACACCATCTATTTTGTTTCCTTGGCTCTGTATCCCTCTTCAAAGTCACTCTTGAAGACCAACCACCACAAACCTATGATGCAATACCTGTCACTTATGCCAAAATAATTTTGCTGCTCCCAAATTCTTCGTGACATACTTCTGAACCAACTCTACCCTTAGCTCAAAAAACTCCTTGTATATGAAACCTTGCAATAAGCAACACAATACAGTAACAGGATAATGTAGCTAATATTATCCAACCTGGTAAAGATAAAATGCAATGGTCAAACCTCCATTGTCTTACAGCCTAATCAAGACCATATACCATAGCCTTCTGTCTCACGTGTCCATCCACTCTCTTCTCTAACATGGGAATCCATCCCTCATATAGTGCTTCCTTCCACCTCACAACTCCACCAACAAATACCTATTTGGTTCTTCTCCAAGGACTCACACTCCTCATCCATGCCAAGCTCCCACTATTTTTGGATTCTACCTGCATTGATTCTTCCATCTTCTTAGTTCTAGACCATCAGCAAGCAATATAAAGAAGGTGAACAATGAATATGAGGTTCACTTACCCTTTCTAACCTCCATATGGGTTTTTGAGACTCCTTGACAACTAGCTGTCCACCCAACATCCGTTCCAGTGACCGATCTCGACCATCTCCCAATCTTCTCCCGACTGAGGTTGGTTCCCTACACTGACCCTGACTGCTGATGTCATTTCCCTGGCTGACGCCGGTGTCCCCCCTGTCGACGTCGGTTCCTACCTAACCAACATCAGTCTTCTCTTGCCGACTCTACCGACCCTGCTGGTCTGCACATGACCGATGTCGGTTCCTGTCTGGCTGACATCAGTGCCATGGGAGCACTGACATTGATACCTGTGTTTTCCTATAAGTGATGATTTATTTATTCGTGAGCTCATCTTGGATCAAACCTCTGTCCATACTACCTTGCTCAAATTTATTCAGCCCCTGTGACTGATCTCTGTCCATCATCTCCTCCGTAAACACCAAGGCTTCTTTGGTCCTATCAAAAGCATCAAATTTCATTTTCCTACAATGAACTCTATCTATGCTTTCTGAATCTGAACACATACCTTTTGAATCAAGAACATCCATTCCCTTCTTATTCATGTGACCAAGCCTATTAAGCCACATCTTCGAATCTACAACTGAAGTAGATAAACCAGAAGTAGAATCAGTAATACAAGTAGATAGATAAAGAGTACCTACTTTCTTACCTCTAGCAAAAATAAGTGCTCCCTTGGTAACCTTTCAAGAATCTGCTGTGAGGGTTATTGTGCATCCCTCATCACCCAACCTTCCTACAAAAACCAAACTCTGCTTCAAAATTGGGACATGCATGACCTCCTTCAACACCCATGTGTTGTCCATCTGCAATCTCAGCTGCACTTTCCCTTTGCCAACTATTTGACAAGGTGTACCATCCCCTAAATAAAGCACTCCAAAATCTCCCTGTTCATACTCATGGAACAAATCTCTGTTTGGGGATGCATGAAAAGAAGAACCATAATCTAAAATCCAAGATCCTACCTGACTATCCAAAGAAAGTATGAGAGCATCCTGTACCATAATATTTTCATCCTTTGCTTCTTCATTACCTTCATGTTGATTCTCTTTATCCCTCAACCAACACTCCTTTGTGTGTTCTTTCTTTTTGCAAAACTAACAGGTAACACCTCTGGATTCAGATCTCCCTCCCACCTTCGACCTTGATTTCTCTTGCTCTACCTTCTCTCTTTGCCTTCCCCTACTTTCTGCACTTAGAGCATTCCCTGATGATTCACCTATGCTTCTCCTACATATTTCTTCATTCAAGATCACACTCACAACATCATCAACTTTTAAGATTTTAGAAGCAGATGCAGAATTACTTACTGCCATAACCAAACTATCCCAACTTTCAGGCAAAGAACATAAAATCAAGAGAGCCTTTACCTCATCATCAAAAACAATATTGATTGAAGCTAATTGGTTTACCAAACCATGGAAATCACTAAGATGAGTATGTAGTGATCCACCTTCCTGCATTTGTAAAGTAAATAGCTGCTTCATAAGAAATACCTTATTAGAAGCTGAGGGCTTTTCGTATAAATTTGCCAAGGATTTTATCAACTCTTTCCTTGTCTTACACTGTGATAAGTTGGAAATCATAGACGATGCAAGGCTCAACCTTATGGAATCGAGAGCCTTCTGATTAAGAACACTCCATTCTTCATCCTTCATATCTATGGGCTTGCATGCAACCCCACCCAATGGTAAGTACAAATCCTTCTGATATAGATAATCCTCTATCTGCATCCTCTAATATTGATAATTCTTGTCATTAAACTTCTCCATTCATAGCTTACTTTCTTCTGCCATTGTTGAACTCCCACTCAATCAAAAACCCTATGAATGACTTGTAATCAACAAACAATCACCTGCTCCCTGCAAACCGTAGCTCTGATACCAACTGTTAGGAACCCCTTATCCAATGGAAGCACAATTGATTACTTTCTTATAAGCAATTAAACACAGAATTATACTAGAATGATTAAGTAATTAGAAACTTGAGACAACAAAGAATTTGAGAGACAATACACACTCTTATATTAAATACTACTAGAAGAAAATACAATAAGGAAGATGCCACTTCTTCCTCCACCTCAAAGGCTTGCCACACCTCAAGACCTTCTTCCCTCTCTCTCTTGCTCAACGCAACCAACTCAACAACCTGAGTTGTTATCCCTCCTTAAATACTTCAGCTGATCTCCTTGGCCTTACACCTGTAGATCTCCTTGACCTTGCTTCAATGCTTCAATGATTTACTTGCTTGCTTGATTTACAATACATGCTTCATGGGTCTTTAAATAGAATCCCATGGTTACAAAAATAGAACTCTAACTACAATAATTAGACATGCAGCTCATGACTATAATTAGTCATTTAACATGCAAACACTCACTTCACTTAACTGACTATTTGTCAACAGCAGTTCTGGAACACACAGGTGACCGACATCGGTCCCTACTTGCCTAGTGCTGTCAACATCAGCTGACTCCTTGCCGATGCCAGTTGCCTTCTGCACTTGTAATGACCGACGTCGGTCATACTACCGATGCCGGTACTTCTGGATCTTCAGCAACCTCCTATTTCTTCGTGTCTGCAACAGTTGAAGCTTTTAGCTCCACACCCTAACACTAACCCTAGGGAGGTTAGGTTAAATTCTAACTTTGGTTGAGTCTAAAATAACCTAGGTTGAGTTAGGTTAACCCTAGGTTAGGTCAAATCACTCATGAAGTCTTGATAACTCATTTTAGATATTTATGAGCCATGAAAATTCAATTTAGATATTTGTGAGGTTGTGACTCACCTTTTTGGAACATTAAGGAATTAATAAATCAATTTAATATCTCCTTTGAACTTTGACTTCATATTTGGCTAAAAAGTCCTTTTTTGACAAATGAAATTCACTATTTCAACTTGGAATCTTTACTTAGGCAAGTTAATTGATATTTTCTTTGTAATTAATCTTGCTTAGTACTTTTTAGATTTTGGAATTTTTTTTAAATGTTTTGAATTAAAGTACAAAAGTGTCCAATTACTTGGACAAAATTTGATGAGGTTGAAACTAAACTAGGTTCTTGTTATATATAGGGAAATACCCTAAATAATAAGCCTCACCATGTTTCTAAATAATGAAATCCATTACATGGAAAATTTGGGCATTCAAATTTTTTTTAGGCTTAAATTGTGTTGTGTGCTATAAATTGAATCGAATCTTGGTTTAGGCATAAAAGTGGCCAAAATTGAGTGTCTACATGGTAAATGTGTGCCAAGATTATCATTGTCAAGTAACAAAGACTAGATTTTAGTATCTACAACTGTATATTTATAATATGTCTATTATTTTACTTTATTTTGTTTTAATAAACCTAAAAATGTACAAAAAAATCAAACTATTCATATTATATAAAGTATAACAATGGCATATGAATCTGAATGTAAAAGGAAAAATATAATTTTAATAATTATACTTGGTATAAATATAAATAGCCTAAGGGATTAAGATACATATCATATTTACTATATATTATGAGTTTGAAGAGTGCACAAATATTTATTAGTTCGTTGTTAGTAAAGATAACAAAAATCCATGCATAAAAATATAATAAAACTAAACACTCTTGCCTAAGAATTAGGGGAGCATAGCATAATGAATAATATCACAAAATAGAGATAAAATCACACAAAAATTTTACCTACTTTATCAAAATTGATTTCCACTTCTTGGAATAAGGATGTTCATTCTCGATATATAACATTAGAGACTCTTGTCAATGATTCTCCATGGTGGAAACACTAATCCAATGATCACTTGTGACTTTGGTTTGCTATTGGCTTGGCTTGGTGTGAAGCTTGGCATAAAATAGGCATTATAACACTGATTTCAATGGATTCTTAATGGAATTCCTATAAAATAACCTTAAAAATGAAACTATATTGGCATATGGTGTGGGAATTTGATTTATAGCTATGAGTGTGATCATAGGAATTTGACATAGAGAGGAGGTTAGTATTGTGTTAGAACATAAAACAATGAAATAAACACACTAACATGCTAATATCTCTAGCCTAGATCATAAGGGGAGCATAATAAACAAATAAAAATGAACAACACAACTAAAATGTAAATAAGAATAAGATCCTTAAATTCTTTGAATGCTCCTAATGGTTTGTCATGTGGCTTGTTCAGCTTGTGCTCAAAGAATCTTTGGTAATGGAGCTTGGCTATCTCCTCTCCTTGGCATCATGGATTTTGGCTTGAAATGGCTCATGATTGTGATGGATTGATGGCTTGGCTTATGATTTTGGCACTCTACCACTATTATTTCTAATCTTGATACAAAACCAACATTATAACTTGACTTTATCTAAGCTCTAATAAATCAGAGGCAAATGCTTGTATTTATAGGTTTAGAAACTAACCCCAACCCAAGGTGAGTTAGAGTGTAGTTTAAACATGGAATGGTTTAAAACCTAACCTTAATGAGTTAATTAACCTGACTAAATTAGAAAGGTGTCAAAATATTATGATTTGTAATGAATAGGCATGGGTGAGATATTTTAGGATATTTAACAACTAACAAAAGGTAATTATAAAATGTTGGGATATTCTTGATTTTTGAATTTCCTTTTTTATAATTTAATTAATTGGTCATAGATAATTCAACTAGGCATTTAATTAATTTTAACATTTTCAATATTTGATTTTATGTGTGCACTTTCCCTATTTAAAAGGTCTATAAGACAAATTACATGTTGTAATGCCATGGAATGATTGGAGATGAATACATTAGAGGATTCTTTTATTATGGTAAAATAATCCAATTAGGGATGTCTCAATGAGATTTTAGACTTTGATGTTTGACATACAAGAAAATGTGGGACATTTAGTGATTATTAGGCTTGCTTTGCAAAGGTTGGTAAGAATCAGTCTAAAGTCTGGTATGAAGCCATTAGAGGCCAATTTTAGGTGTCTACAATTTCCCCCCTATTTGGGAAGATGTTTTAAGTTGTAGGCACAATAATGTCTTCTCAAATAATGAGAAAGTCATGTATGCCTAAAATAAGATGATGATTAAAGGAGAATCTCCAAATAATGTTTGGGAAGCCTATAATGATGCCCCCTTGAGGGAGTGGCCATCACATGATGGACGGTTCCTCAAAAAGAATAAATAAGAAGGATGAAATTAACCCATGGGTGAGATTAATCTAATTGATAAAATGCTTTCATGTATTGATTTAAAAAGTACCAATCTACCTAAAGGTGGTTATAATTAGTAACAAAAGGTTGAAACATTAATTTACCCATAAGTAGTTATAATCAGTGGCAATGACATATACCCCAGTTAGGGATGATGAGTCCAAACAATGATTTTCCCATAGGCAATTATAATCATTAAGATGACTTGGACTAAAAATAATTTTTGATTGTGCCCCAGTAGGGTAGACTAGAAATCATAACTCAAGGATATAACCTATTGCATAGATTAAATATGAATGAGCACAAACATATATGTAATGGTCTAATGAATAAAGAAGACACAAACAACTAGGCATATGAAGATTCGCAAAATTATGAAAGAGATGAATAGAAAAATAAAGAGTTGATTTATGTGAATGATTTGGTTGTACCTACCAATTTAGAGATGTTTGTCCTTATTAACATTGATACAACTAGAATGGTCAATTTTTTAATTTAATAAAATGTGGGAGGACTTTCCAAAGGTACCAAGGAAAAACTTATGTGGTTCCATTGCTTGTAATACTTCTTGAGCTGATTTTTGTTGTAACACATGATGGTAGGCACCATGAGATAAAACACCATGATAACTTAGTTGAAATGTACATAAGGGCAAACTTTCAATCCAATAAACAATTTAAAATAATGCACCAATGATAAAAACCATGATGTCAATGTTGATGTATGAATATGGATGGACTCAATAATAATGTGTAAAAAATCACCTAATGAATGCAAATAAATTGAGTTGAGGCATAGTACTGAAAGCAAATAAACAAGAGAATAAACAAATAAACAACACAAAAAAAGAAATCAAATAGGAAAGCAAACAAATGAACAAATAGATTGAAATCATAAAATTAAAGTCAATAGAAATCATCCTAACAATGGATTTGCCCCAATAGAGCAGATCAAGGATGACTAACTATGCTCAGACAAAACAAATATTCTTGGATTTTTAAATTTTATGAATGTTTTTGGAATTTTATAAGCATCTCAACCTGATTGAGAATTATGATATATTAAATGGTCCAAATCAAAAAATGGCAAGAGCATTGGCTTAGGTTTCTCATAAAATGATGAGAGCATATGGATTAGGTTACTGGTAAAATGATGAGAACATTGGCTTAGGTTGATCACAAAATGGTGAGAGAGTATGGAAAGGGGGATTGATCTGACCTCAACATAAATTAATCAAAACCTACATAATATAAAAATGACCTCAATTCATAGTAATTACATCCACATAAAAGGTAGGGAGAGAAATGACATGGTCACAACAATTTCTCAAATTTGACAAATGGCTAGGCAAATGAAAATAGTAATGGCAAGGTGATGTGACAATGCATGGTAAAGGTGTTGTTCTTAATTTTCCCATAGGTGGTTATAATCAATAACACAAGGTGGAATACTAATTTTCCCATAGGTGGTTATAATTAATAATATTATAAAAACATGAATGAAAGATAACTTTCTAGATCGATTGTCACACTACTTTCATAGACTGTCATTTAAAAATGAAATTATAAAACTACTAAAACTAGATCAGAATCCCATCACAAAAAGTGTGAGAATAACCAAAGGAACCAAGATAAAAAATGGGTTGGGTATGATGTCTAAAAATAGTCTTTGGTCTAATATGGATGGCACGGTAAAAAGGTATAGGGTATGGTATTATTTAAATTGATGATGGTAATTAGATATAATGGTGAGAGGGTTGCCCCCAAGTGATAAGAAAAGGGTAAATGGTAGGGTATGGAATAATGGAAAAATGAATGGCAAATGAAAGAGGCAAGGTAAATGGAAAATTAAAAAGCATGGTAAATGCTTTGGGTAAGGTATGGTTTTTGGTTTTATGATTTTGTCCTAAGAAATGATTCTATTGTTCTTATTGATGTGGAGATGCACATCCTAATCAACATATGATATAACAAGAATAGTTAATCATGAAAATCTATATCCAAAACCTCTTATGAATAGCTACTCTATCAATAATGTGCTATATATTTGGATGTGATGTTCTTTTGATCTTAATTGGTTATTGATTCTATTTCCTTTAAATATTGAGACAAGGTATCTTTATAGCCTCTACAAAGGAAAGTGTAACCAAGGATGGTAGATAGGGATAAAAAATGGATGATAGGTTTGATATGGTAATTTATAAGTGGATGATAATGGAATTATAATGATTGGGTGAAAAATGAAGATCAAGGTTTTCATGCACACATAATGTTGTTGATTCTATATTCAACATAACTTTGGATGTGGTGGGGCCAAAGAATTATGAATATAGTCTTGATAATACCACCATATTTTTATTATTTTTAGGCTTGAGAGTAGATAACATCTGGTTAGGATATATATTGGAAGCTATATTGATTTCATCTTTTATTTTGTCTTCATCAAACAATGAAGAATTTTTATGCTTAGTTATTGGCACCTCGATGAGGTTTTCACCAATGAAGTTTTATTCATTGTCCCATAGTACCTCTAAGAAGGTTTCACTAAGGAATGTTGAATTTTGACTTTGATTGTCTTCTAGCACCTCTGAAAAGGTTTCACTATAAGATGCTAAGTTTTAACTTTGATTGTCCCCTAGCACCTTCAAAAAGGTTTCACTAAGAAATTATTCTTCTTCTTCATGAATGTGGTCTTGTCCTCCCTAATGTTCTTCAACTGATATGTCACCATGAATGTAATTCAAAAAGGTATGATTCTATTGGTTCTAATAGACACTTTTGAGAGATGGAATGTCAATATAATGGCTATGTTGGGTGTCAAAAATGGCATGTGGAAAGGTAATGGAATGAGGGGAGGTAGCATAATACTCATAAAATATACTAGGAGATATTATGTTAAATCTAAAATAATCATCCTAAAAAAATATAAAAGGATCATAAATATATTCAAACTAATATGTGATGCATGTGTATCGAAATTGTAACAACCATGAACATATTCTAATTTTGACTCAATGGACATTGAATATGATGTTAAGACTAACATTGATTATATTTGTGATGCTAAGTATGATGTTAGTTTAAGAATAAAACCTAAATCTAATTATGATTCTTCATTTGGCATGGATGTTTCTACAATAATGTCTTGTTAAATGTTTGATATTGGATAAGTATCAGGTTGTGAGGGTATAATGGGCTCCATAAAGACTAGTTTTTCAAAGTGAGACTCCTCACCAATGGAAAATAGGTCAAGAGACAACTCCACAAAGATTGGATTTTTAGAGGGAGGTTCTTTAAAAATAGGCATATGATCAAGGTAATGATTATCCAAAGTTGGTTATAATCATTAAGAAGTGACTCAAAAAAGTTTGGCTTGTCAGAGTGAGACTCCTCAATAACATGTATAGTATTAATAAGTGATTCATCACAGGTTAAATTATCACAAATGGTTGTTTCAAAAAAAACATCATGGCTTGGTTAGTTCTCTTGGACTTGGTTTACAAGTAGTTGTAAATTACTAGTTTTGAATATTTATTGGTCCTTGAATTATTGGCTTGGTTGAAGAGGTACATATTGTCTCAATTTTGGTTAGATGATTGGCAAGGGTTTTCTAAAGTGGGGAATTGTTAGAAAAATATGAAGAATGAATGGTGTTTGGATAATGAGAGGTAATCATGGAGCTTGGTTTCTTGAATAAGCCAAAGGATGAGGTCTTAGAATGGTAATGGTAGGGTGTTGTGGAGTTTCATTTCTCGTACTTGTAAAGGATGAGGTTATAAAATGGTAATAGTAGGGCATTATGGAGCTTATTTTCCCACACAAGCTAAAGGATGAGGTCCTAAAATGGTAATGGTAGGGTATTTTGGAGCTTGGTTGCTTGCATAAGCCAAAGGATGAGGTCCTAGAATGGTAATGGTAGGGAATCATGGAGATTGGTTTCTCACACAAGCCAAAGTATGAGGTCTTGGTATAGAAATGGTAGGGAATTATGGAGCTTGATTTATCACACAAGTGAAAAGATGAAATCCTAGTATAGAAATGGTATTATTTGGACACAGTAGAGATTGGTGGCTCATACAGTCCATAGGAGGGTTATTAGTATAGGTGGGGGATTAGGTGGTCATGATAGGGAAAGATTCATACATTAACTTGGAAAAATAAGGTATTAATACATGTTATTCTTCAGGATCTTGTCTTTGTTCCCTAGATTGAGGATTGTAAGGAGGATAGGAATCCATCTCATAAGCCACTTCTTCACCATAGGGGGCATGATTAATTTATGTAACTATTCTATCATAACTTGGATTGTACGTATTTCCACCATAAGTGTAATGAGACATATCCATGTCCATAATAAATGTTTTGAAAAAAGGACTAGATTTCTAAAAACTCCTAAAAATAATGTCCAAAAGTTAAAAGGTTCAAACTTGGTCTAACTTGGTCTAGGGGAGCTATATCTCCAAAATAGTATATGTTAAAACCTAGTATAAAACAATCTAACATCATATGTCTAACATCAAATATCTCACACACAAAAGTTCAAATGGATAAATAAAAATTGGAATGCCAAACTCTAGGGACAAAGTGTTCCAAATAGGTCTAATCTAGGAAAATAAAAGTTGCTAGGTCTTTTGGCCAAATGTGATGTCAAAAGCTAGGCTCAAACAAGGCATGTGCTAGGAATTTTGGCCAAACATGGCATCAAAATCTAGAATTAAAATAAAGGGGTATTTAATCTAAAAAACTTGGAACACTTTGGCATAGACTTGACATACATAATCAAACATAAAATTGGTCAATTGGCATAAGGCATAAGGCAAAAAGGTATATGGAGAGATAAGTTATTTCTCCCAAATAAAAGGCACAAACAATAATGAAAACTAGGCTCCTTTATATAAGAAAGATATATAAAATTGAATGACATAATGGCACTAGGCAAAGATCCAAGCAATAGTTTTCAAAGTTGGGTAATGAATTAACTTAGGTTTCACAATCCAAAAGAGAAAGATTGGTGTCTAAGCCATAATTAAGAAAGACATAAACAAAAATCAATCGAAGTTTGAATTTGAACTTGTAAAGGTTAATTAAAAATTCTTCTTGGGAAACTATGCATCTTCAAACAAATAATAAGTTAGATAACATGGAATGGCATAATGGTACAAGACAAAGATTCAAAAAACATACATGGCATTGGTTCTAAAAAATGGAATTTGGCACAAGGAAACCAAGTCTTAAAATAGATCAAGCAGTGTAAAGACATTATCATACTTTAAATATGTATCAAATAGTTGTTTCAAGACTCAAAAGCATAAAACTTGAATTGATTTGGGCAGTGTAATATTACTTTTTTAATCAAATAACACATACAAACAATTTTAGCAAAAGTTTTAAGGAAAAGGTGTGTAACAAAATAACTAGCATAATGACTCCTCAAAAAAAGGAATGGCATATAAATAAAACTCATTTTTGATGTGGCATAAAAAATAAATGGTTTTAGACTCAAAAATACAAAACAATAAAAGGATGAAATGACATAACATCTAAATTTATCATCTTAGACCCTATAACTGATAAGGTTGGTCAAGTAGGGTTGACTAAAACTATATTTTTCAAACATCTAGATTGGTCCCAAGCATGGATAATTATAGATATGCCTCATGCCAATTGAGTTCATACTAGTTAATTTACTATGAAAGGGTATATTCCTTTACATAGTGATTCCATCTATGGGTTGCTTAGTGGAATCCCCTAGTTAACTAGACCTTACTCAAGTTTTTGTTATGAAAAGAGAGGTTAACCACTCAATCCCCTTGATATTAAAGTATGCATATCCTAATTTTTATACCCCACCATAGATTAGCATTGAAATAATGTTGGGAGATGAAACCCTAAGACAAAAATTCCCTAAAGAACTTGAGAAGAATCTATGAACTCCCCTTCACAAGCCACATTGAATGAAAAAGAAATGACTAAGTGGAAAGACTTTAGAGGTTATTTTTAGATCACCCAAACCATACATGTTTTTGGGAGATCCTAGACAACATTATTTCCACACCTTGGACTAGGCATAAATTGTAAGTGAAAAGGTGATTTTGATCACCCAAGTTCCCTATAGGGGATTAGGGGAGAGCATACATGCACTCTTCATTTTTCAAAAATAAACAAACAAGTTCAAAAAAACATGGAATATGAATATTTTTGAAATCATAAACTAAGTGATTTAATTTCATTCTAAGGCACCAAAAATGAAATGTATTGTGAATTTTTTGGCCCCTTGGTATTAGTTAAAACTTTTAAAAACTTTGAAAAACATCTAATTTATAAAAAAGGAACTATGTTCTTTTTATATACCAAAAAATGAAGTGAGCAAGATTAAAACACATTCAAATGAAGTTCATTGGCCCCTTGGCTTATTTATAAAACTTGTAAGAACTTTGACAACACAATCTATGCAAAAACATCCATGTTCATTTTAATCACTTAAAACTAAATGTTAAAGACTTAATAATTCATTTTAGACACCAAATTGAAGTGTGCACGAGTTAGCTAAATTCATTTTAGGTACCAAAATGAAGTTTTAAAACCATTTAAACTTTCAAATTCATGTTCTAATCCCACCTTGGACCTACAAGGGTTAGAGAGTTTCCCCTGATTTGAATCACTTTTAATGATGAGAAAACAAACTTTCAAAACATAACTCTCGAGTTTCCTATTTTAAAAACACAGTGACCGATATTGGTCACCTATGACTGATATCAGTCACCTATGACCAATGTCAATTACCAAGGAACCGATGTTGGTTGGAGATAATTGATATCGGTTGATAAGGATTGAGATTAGTTACTTGTAAACTTGAAGGTAAAACTAACATGCTCAAAAATAGATAAAAACTCTTTGAAACTTGCAACATAATGATTAGGTAGAGAGTTTAAAGGTCAAAAAAACAAAAAATAATTATTATGAATGCTAAAAAGATTCAAAATTAAAGTTTTGTAATATATGTTTCACCCTACATACTAATTAATGGCAGTCACATATAACTAATCCTTGGTTAGGCATAACTTATGTTGGTTATACATGACCAATGTTGATCTCAATGTAGACCTGAGTTATCTCAAAAATTAAAATATAGCAAAAACAAAGGTAAAACTCTAATTTTGATGATATTCAAGCATTCATTTGACAATTTATGAGTTTGATTTTGGTCTCCTTGGTATGTGGGATGCTTAGAGTCCTATTGGGCATGCCATTTGTGATCATAGGAATTTGACATAGAGAGGATGTTATTATTGTGTTAGAACATAAAAAAATGAAATGAACACACTAACATGATAACATATCTAGCCTGGATCATAGGGGGAACATAATAAATAAAAATAAATGAAAATAGAAACTAACATGTAAAGAACAACAATATCCTTACCTTCCTTGAATGATCTAAAATATTTATCATGTGGTTTGCTCAGCTTGTACTCAAAGAGTCTCTATCAATGGAGCTTGGATATCTCCTTATCTCATTGGAACCATGCCTTATGGCTTGATATGGCTCATTATTGTGATGGATTGATGTCTTGGCTTATGATTTTGGCATTATAACACTATTATTTCCAATCTTGCTATAAAACCAACATTATAAATTTACTTTATCCAAGCTCTCATAAATGAGAGGCAAATGCTTGTATTTATAGGTTAAAAAACTAACTCCAAACTAAGGTGATTTGGAGTGTAGTTTAAACATGGAATGGGTTTAAACCTAACCTTAGTGAGCTAATTAACCCTAGTACAGTTAAAAGGTGTAAAAAACTCATGATTTTCAATGAATAGGCATGGATGAGATATTTTAGGATATTTAATGGCATGGATGAGATATTTTAGGATATTTAACAACTCACAAAAGGTAATTATGAAAATTTAGGATATTCTTTATTTTTGAATTTCTTTTTTTTGAATTTCATTAATTTCTCATGGATAATTCAACTATGATTTTAGTTAGGTTTAATATTTTAATTAATTATGCTTAGCCTTTTATTATTTCCAAGATTTGATTGTATGTGTGCACTTGCCCCATTTAATAGGTCTATAAGATAAATTACATGTTTTAATGTCATGGAATGATTGGAGATGAGTCTATGAGATGTTTTTGTTGCTTACGATAGGATACCCCAATTAGGGATGTCTTAATGAGATTCTAACCTTTGATAATTGATGTCTAATCAAATATGGGACATTAATTTATTCTTAGGCTTAATTTGCAAAGGTTGGTAAGAATCGGTCTAAAATATGATATGAAGCCATTGGTGGCCAATTTTAGGTGTCTACACTAAGAAATAACTCTAATCCTAGGGAGGTTAGGTTTAATTCTAACTTTGGTTGAGTCTATTATAAATTAGGTTGGGTCAAAGCACTCATGAAGTCTTGACAACTCATTTTATATATTTATCATCCATGACAACTCACTTTAGATATTTGTAAGGTTGTGACTCACCTTTTTAAAAAATTAATAAATCAATTTATTAGGTCCTTTGACCTTTGACTTCATATTTGACTAAAAAATCCTTTTTTTGACAAATGAAATTCATTAATTCAACTTGGAATCTTTACTTAGGCAAGTTGATTAAGATTTTCTTTGTAATTAATATTTATTAGTGCCTTTTAAATTTTGAAAATTATTTTTTAATGTTTTGAATTAATAGCTTGAAAGGTTAAAAGTGTCAAATTACTAGGTTATAATTTGACTAAGGTTGAAACTGAATTAGATTACTGGTGTATATAAGGTAATACCCTAAATAAGCAAGCCTTTCCATGTTTCTAAAACATTAATTCTATTACGTGGATGAATTTGGGCATTCAAGTGATTTCTAGGATTAAATTATGTCGTGTGTTAGGAATTTAACTAAATCCTAGTTTAGGCACAAAAGTGGCCAAAATTGAGTGTCTACATGGTAAGTAATAAAGACTAGATTTTAGTATCTACAACTTCACATTTATAATATGGCTATTATTTTGATTTAATAAACCTATAAAACTATAAAAAATCAAACTATTCATATTATATAAAGTATAACAATGATATATACATCTAAATGTAAAAGGAAAATTATAAATTTAACAATTCACTTTCTATAAATATAAATAACATAATGTATTAAGATAATTATCATATTTAATACTTTGTGTATATTCAAGTCTTAATGTAGGTGATAAAAGTGTTAAAAGTAGACAATAAGCCACTGAGATTAGGAACTAGGTGTCTAGAACCATGAGACAAAAAGTATTAGTCTATGGATGCCTATGCCAAATGACAATATCTATCTTTTTCAAATTGTTCCATGTGTTTATAGATTATCTATTTTAAGATAGGATATTACACATGTACATAATATGTCTTTATGTGTGATATTAGGGTTCATTATGTGCACAATATCCATTAAATTTGTCTCATATTTGAAACCCTAGGTCCACTTTCAAAACTAGGTTTAGGCCTAAAAAAGGGGAAGAAGGTGTTTTGAACTAATACAAACCACTCCTTATTGAATGGTTGAGTTCCTCCCATATATCTAACACTTCAAAGAGGGAAATTGAACTGCACTTAGTTCTCCCCATTATGTGTATGTGTGTAGTGGTGATTATTTAATTAATGTAACATGCAATCTGTAATTTTAAACTTGGAAAATAACAAAATTTACTTGGATTAGGTGCTTCATACTTGGTTAGGGATTGATCTTTGTGAATTTGTGTTTTTATGGCAATCTATTTTAATGGGTAGAAGTGTATATATGTATCCTTGAGGAGTTCTAGATTAAATCTATTATGTAATTATATGAGATTTTTTGGGTACTTCATCACACCACCACCATGTTAAATGTACATGATTAACCATGACAATGATTTTAATTTAAAAAATTATAATTGCTTGGAATGCGGGTAGTTTTGGTATAGTGGGAAAAATT
>JARHVA010000048.1:3010000-3032500 GCA_037957365.1 Torreya grandis
AGTTACTTTGAATTTAGACACTTTTTGTCCATCTTATTCTTTAAACTTTATCTATTTAGGTTCATACTTTAGTTGTCCTTATTATTTTGGAACCCGTTTTAGCTCCATGAAGATAAAATAATGATTGTAAAGAGTTTTATACACTATAGTGTTCCATAACTTATATCCATTCACAAAAAAGCCACATCAAATAAAGATACACTTAGCTAAGTTTCTATCCAACTTATTTCTTTTTTCCTTTGGAATATACATATAATCATCAAAACCAAAAAGTCTAAGATGTTTGAGAGAGGGTTTATTACCATTACATGATTCCCATGGAGTTTTATCAACCAAGGATGATGTGGTAAATATATTGATCAAATAAAAAGTGGTTATGATTACTTATACCCAAAAATTTCTTTCCAATCATAAACCATTGATCATGCTTCTCACTTAATCCATCATATTCATAGTCATTTTTTTAAAACTCCATTGTCATATGGTGTATATAGATTTGTGTTTTACCTTTACATTCCATAATCCTTATAAATCTACTTGAAGCATTGAAGTAATATTTTCCACCTTTGTCACTCTTTAAAACCTTAATCTTCTTCTTTGTCTCATTTTCAACAAGAGCCTTAAACTCCTTAAACTTACTAAAAACCTTAGATTTAGCCTTGATAAAATATGCCCAAGTTTTTATCAAGTATTCATCTATAAAATAAACACAATACACATATTTCTCTATTAATGTAACCTTCATAGGTCTAAAAACATCTATATATAATACATACAAAATCCTTTCTTATTTTTTAGCACTACTAGGAAACTTCACTTGAGTTATCTAACCAAACACACAATGCTATTGAAAAATGAAGTATAATAGGAAATCATAAATCCCTTCAACCATATATTTATATTTTAATGTTTGAAGGATTTTAATCTAGTGTGACCCATCCTATGATGCCATAACATTATATACTCTACAAGAGATGTAGGATCATGATTTACATATCATTTACCTTAATAACCATAGAGCTATTGCATTCAAAACTTATAATGCTTACCTCAAGGTTGAAAAAAAATATTTTAGAAACTCCTCTTGCTAGTACCATTGCTCCATGAACCATTTTTAAACTATATTTATTAAATACTACCTTTAGACCCACATTATTCATCTTAATTACATATATTAGGTTTATACTCAAACCTAAAATATGTAAAACACTAGGAAGGGTTTTAACCCTTCCATAATTAGACCTTAAATTCAATCTACCTCAACCTATCATCATTAAGATTTAGTTGTCTCTTAATAATACATCACCTCCATTGATCTTTTAATATTCATAAAACCACTCCCTATGAGGGGTCATATGAAAAAATGCACCAATGTTAATCAACCATACACTTTCACATGCATTAGAGCTTTAAGTTGCCAAGAATAAATTACTTGAGTATTAATTAGAGGGATTTGGTTTTGTAGATTGGGAATAGTCAAATGACTTACCCTTTTCAACCTTTTTATATTTACAGTCTTTCTTTAAATTCCTTATTTTACCATAGTTCCAACATTTCCTATTATCTTCTACTATAGTCTTATATTTAAAATTTGATTACCCTAAATTTATTTTATTTATTATTGGGATAAACCTATTATAAACAAGACATAATTTGTTTGATAATATTTTTCATATTATTGCCTCATTTTCTTCTCTTAACAACGATCCTACTATGTCCTCAATTTTTAATGTTTATGCAATAGTAGTTATTACCATAACTAAATTATCCCAAGAGTCAATAAGAGAACAAGGAAAAATAAAACACTCTTATTATTCATCAAATTCAACTTAAAAAAAAAGTAACTGATGTAACATAATATTGAAAGCATTCAAATTTTCAACTATAAAGGCGACATCATTCATTATCAATGAATACAACTTATTTTTGAGAAATAAATTACTCACTAGAGACTTTATTGATACAAAGTCATCAACTTCTCCAAAAAATATTTAAAATTTATCTCCATTGAAACATTTAGAAAACCATTTTTTTTAGAGGATGGAGATGACCTGTTTCTGCAACTCAACGCTGTGCTAGGGCATCCATGCCCTAGCTCATCTTTGTTGTGTGAGTGAGTGCGTGGGTGAAGCGTGGAGGACTGAGTGTGTAGGGGGGAGTGGCAGTTTCTAGTGTAGAGGATGGACTAAGGAAGGATGTGGTAATGGCTCAGAGGGAGCCTTCTAAGACTACATCTAGTAAGAGTTTTAGTGAAGTGGTTATCCTGAATATGTTGGGATAGGAAACGAGAACATCTGGAAAGGCATTTTTTTCAGACTATAGATGCAATAGATTTGAGCTTGCCTGGGGGATCTCGGATCATGAATATTAATGGTTGCCTAGAGTGGTGTAAAAAGAGACCCAAACTGGTAATCCATTTTGATATGATCTCTGAAGATGTGGAATATTACTCCAAATATTCATTATATTGCAAATTTCTAGGATTGAGAGTCTCCCTTCAATTTATAGAGAGTTAGGCTCAGAGAGTGTGGGAACCAGAGGGTGAAATGGAGGTCACGCTATTGGCAAACAATTATTTCATGATGATTTTTCTATGCTTGGCTGATCAAAATAGGGTTTTTGAGGGTGGGCCCTATTTTTATAATCAAGTTGGACTTTTCGTCAAACCTTGGCATGCAAGATTTAATCCTTATGAGGAACTACCAAATAAGGTTCTGATGTGGGTTTGATTACCTAGATTTCCTATAGAATATTACCACGAGGATGTTCTTCAGATGTTATCATCAATGCTCAGAAGGCCGATGGGGTCTTCAACACAAACCTTATGGAAAAAAGTTATGACTTTTGCTCGAATTTGCATGGAAATTGACTTGAGTAAACCACTGCTAGACGCGGTGGAGATGAGTGCAGGCTCATATTCTTGGGTGTAACAACTGGACTATGAGACCCTTCCTTTTAGGTGCTACATTTTTCATGAATATGGCCACCTAGTGTGAAGATCCCTGAAGGCCAAGCTAGTGGAACAACAACCTCCGCCTCCTCCTAGTATCAATCTTGGTGCTGACAAGGGGAAGAAGTTTGGTGTTAGTGAGGGCAAGGATATTGAAGGTTTTGTTCAGGTGAAAGCTCAAAGTTGTAACAGAGGTTAGAAGAGGACCCTTATGGAGCAACAAGATGAGGATACTTTTAATAGGTTTGAGGTCTTGGATGAATTGGGACAACATGAAGTTAACTTGAGATTAATGAGTGTAGAGCAGCTTGCAGGAGGATCTAGACTAGAGACTAATTCTTCTACTCTTCATGAGGAGTCCACCTTACCTATGGAAACGAATGGGTAGACATGAGAGAAAATGGTTTTGGAGACAAATGGTGAAATGGGACAAAGTGTAAAAGACATGGATCTTCCAACAAGGACCACGATTATAGATATAGATAAGCGAAGTAAATCTTCTCCTCATCTGGGCATTCTTCAAAAGGATGGTAAGAAGGGGGTTTTAGAGAAAAGTGTTAAATTGGGGTGAAAAAAGGACATGGATAATATTAAGATGATTGGGGAGACTTTGGTAGAGTCAGGTTCTGTTAGGACCTTAGATTCCCACTTTTTGACTCCTCCACAATGATCATTATTTCTTGGAATGTAAGGGGCTTGAACAGTGGCCCTAGAAAAAAAGCTATTTAGGAACTATTTAGAAGGCATTCTCCAAATGTTCTCTTTCTTTAGGAGACTAAGGTTTTTGTGGAAGACATGAGGAGTATCACACCTAAGTTATGGAGGCATGGTCTATGTCAGTGCATTGGAGCTCAGGGATCCTTGGGAGGTCTGGCATGTTTTTAGAACCTGTGCAAGATCCAACCTTTATCCTGGATTGCCTTTAAGTCCTCTTTATCCATGGTTGCTTCATGTATTGAGTTGAGTGAATCTATTTTTTTCTAATGTCTACGCTCCTATATATTTCCAAGGTAAACTTCTTGTATGGAATAATATTCACTTAGTTCATAGATTATTTCCTTACCTGCCTTGGATTATTGCTGGAGACTTCAATGCTATTCTAGATTTAATGGAGAAGTGGGGAGGTAATGCAAGACTGGAGCCATCTTCCATACTTCTCTGGGATAATATTTTTGCACTCAATCTAGTGGATATCAAGCCCAACAATAAATGCTTTACTTGGAACAATAGAAGGGTGGGTGACAAGTGCATTGCTAAGAGAATAGATCGATTCATGACTTCCTACTATTGGGTGGGTGGAATGTGGTCTTCTCATTTAGAGATACTTGATTGGAGAGGTTTGGATCATTGGCCCATAAAGCCTGTCATTTATTTAGCCTGCATGCCTCAGAAGTTGCCCTTCAAGTTCCAGTTCATGTGGCTTAGGGACCCAAACCTGTTTGGATGAGTTGCTGAATGATGGAAGGCTAGCAGGCCTGCTGTTGGTATAAGAATGTATATTTTTGCTAAGATTCTCCAATTTATTAAGTACCAACTCAAATGGTGGAACCAAAAAAGTTTTGGGAACGTCTTCCAAAGGAAAAATGAGGCTCAAATGGAGCTGAATGACATTACCAGATTCATTAGGGAGGAGGGGATGTCTGAGTTTATGCTGAGGGAGGAAGCCATGGATTTAAAATTTTTGGAGGAATGGGAGCTAAGAGAGGAAATATTTTGGAAACAAAAAGCTCAGATTGAATGGCTTCAGGAGGGGGATAAGAACACCACCTTCTTCTTCAATTCGGTTAGAGCCAAACAACATGGTAATGTGATAACATCTTTGGTGACAGACAGGGGGGAAGTTGTCTCTTTTACACAGGGTATCTTTGATGAAACTATGTAGTATTTTGCATCTTTATTTAAGGAGGAAGCACAAGGGGACTCAATTGCAGAGGATTAGGTCCTCTCTTATATTCCTTCTTTAGTTTCTCCAGAAATGAAAGTGCACCTTATGAGGGTTATATCCTTAGAGGAGTTGGAGAGGGTTGTTTTCATGATGCAAAAGGGAAAGGCACCTGGTCTAAATGGCTTCTTGATTGAGTTTTTTTAAGAATTTTGGGAAATTATCAAATTAGACCTATTGGCAATTGTCCAAGAATTCCAAAAGAATAAGCAAATGCTTCGAGCCCTGAACTCTACCTTCCTGGTTCTCATTCCCAAGGGGGAGGGGGCTGATCGGTTGAGTCAATTTCACCCCACTTCCCTTTTCAATGTAACTTATAGAATTATATCTAAGATGATTGTTGAAAGGTTGAAAAGGTGGCTACTAGCACTTATTTCTAAGGATCAAGGTGGCTTTGTGGAGGGCCATCAGATTTTGGATGGGGTGGTGGTGGCCACATAGACTATCCACTCCATGATCAAGTCCAAAGATAAGGCCATGTTTATCAAGATAGACATGTCCAAGGCCTATGACAGAGTTCATTGGTACTTCTTATAGAAGGTTTTGGGCACCTTTAGTTTTGAGGAGGATTGGATTTGCTAGGTTATGAGTTATGTGAACTCAACTTTCTTTTTAGTATTGATTAATGATGAGCACTCTAATCTCTTTGGGGCTTCTCGAGGTCTATGGCAAGGTGACCCTCTCTCTCCCTACTTGTTTCTTCTTTTGGTGGAAGGCTTGGGTCGATTGATCAGAAGGTGGGTGGGTGGAAAATAGCATTATTCAGGGCTGGCAATGGGGAGGGGGCCTTCTTGTACAATCTCACCTTTAGTTTGTGGATGATGTGGCTTTGATGGGCATGGATACTATTAGGGAGGCATCTAATATATGTAAAGGCTTGGATGCTTACCTTGATACCTTAGAATAGGTAATTAATGAGGGTAAGTCTTCAATTTTTTTCTTCAACACTCCACCCTCCATACAATGTAGAGTGGCTCATATTCTTAGGTTTCAAATTGCGAGTCTTCCATTGCTATATCTTGGGATTATTGTCTCTATTAGCCAATAGTTTAAGGAGTTATGGTAGGTGATTTTGGATAAGTTTTGAGTCAAAGTGAATCATTGGACCCATCGCTGGCTATCCTTCACTGGGTGGGTCCAGCTGATTCAATCAATGGTGTAGGCTCTTCCTATCTATAGGTGCATGATCCAAGTGGCACTAATGAGCTTTGTTCATGACCTTAATTCCTTAACAAGATAGTTTTTATGGGCTAGTAAATTATCATCAACCAAGTGGAGTCTTGTTAAGTGGGAGGATGTCTATAGCCCAAAGAGGTTTGGTGGCCTTAGATTACGGTAATCAGTGTTATCTGGTACTACTCTGGCAGCCAAATTGTGTTGGTAATGGTGTGTGGAACAAGACTAGGTGTGGGCCATAATATTATCCCATAAGTACTTTTTTGGGATCCCCCAGAAGGATATCCCATAGTATAGCTTGATAGGGAAAGGCTCGATGATCTAGACTACTCTCAAGAAAGGAGCTACGCTGATTAAGAGGGGCTTATTCTAGATTTACAGGAGTGGGGTAGAGGCAAAGTTTTGGCATGACTCTTGGGATGGCTACCCTCCCATAGTTATCCAATATCCTCACTTGAGCATTTTGTCACAGAGGTTTTGCGAAGTTGGGTGGACTAGGGTGTGTGATTATAAGTCCCTTTCCCTTCAGGGGTAGGTGGCAGATGCTAGATGGAAGACCCCAGAGGAGTGGCTGATTCTTGGTTTGGAGGTAGAATGTGTGGAGGTAAACTACATTCTATCATATCGTAGCTGTAGCGTGCTTATGGAAAATGATGTGTTAGCCTGGTCCCCTAATCTCAAGGGTAAGTATATTGTGTCTTATGGTTATCAGGAGTTGATTTCTTAGCAATTTGAGGGGGGGAATTTTATTGGTGGAAGAAAGTCTGGAACAGATTCTCCTGGCTGAAGTGTAATTGCTTTATCTAGACTTTAGCTTGGAATAGATGCTTGACTTGGGATAATATTCAAAAGAGGGGCTTTACTGGTCCTTCGAGGTGTGTTCTTTGCAATAGTGAGGAGGAATATTCTTTGCACCTATTCTTCTATTGCACATTCACTCTATAATTATGGCATTTTTAGTGGGATGTATGGAGATGCCAGTGTATTCACACACCTTCCCTGGTAGATTTTTGGTCAAAGTTGGGAAGACCCCCCTCTTCGGCTCCCTTCTTGCAGGACGCGTGGTATGTTGGACCCACTTTTCTACTGTGGCAAGTCTGGCTGGAAAGGAATCACATAATTTTTTAGGATGAAAAATTGGGGATTCAATAGGTTTAGATTAAAATTAAAGGAATGATCCAAGAATCTATTAAAGCTAAGAGCGAGATTATTTTGCCACTGGAGAAAGGTGATGCTGAGATGGTGGACAGGTTTGGCATACAGGGGATATCTTTAGTCTCAGCTTGCATCAAGAGAAGTAGATAGGGGAAATAGAAAGTTCAATGGTTAGGTAAATGGATGCCCCCACCTGTGGGTATTTTGAAAATTAATACGAATGGATCTTCCAGGGGTAATCCAGGGTCAGCTAGGATCAAAGGGATTGGTAGGGATTCTTCTAGATCTGTGGTTTTTATTTTCTCAGCTAGAAAAGGAGTTCAGACTATTAATAGGATGGAAGGTTTGGCTATCCTATATGCCTTGAAGTGTGCTTATGCTCTAGGGTGGAGGAGGGTGATTTGTGAAGATGACTCTCAAGTCTTGATTAATTTTCTCCTTGAGAGGAAGATTTCAGATGTGAGCTAGCAATTGGCTATGTTAGTGCAGCATATATTGTAGATTAGTTCCTTGATGGATTCAGTTTATTATGCCCATATTCCAAGGGTACGAAATAGGGTGGTTGATTGCCTAGAAAAATGGGTGTCAAAATATAGAGATGGCCATAAGGTTGATGAGTGGGAGTAGCTACCCTATGAGGTATGTCAGGAACTGGAGTGGATTCTAGTAGAAGATATTAGTGGTGTTGGGATGTGATACTATTGTTCTTGTTTTTTCTATGGTTTTTGGTTTGCGTTAGCTATTTTGTATTCTGATGTTATAAGTCTTAATAAAGTTTTTCCCCTTTTTATTTAAAAAAAAAAAAAATAGAAAACCTAAATATGATAGACACAATATGATTTAACTCTTTCCTTCTTATTGATATTTTCTCAATATTTTAACTTTATACCCACAAGTTGGACTCTTGGTAAAAAAATCCACAGATATCCATCCAAAATAATATATGACATCTTGAGCTTCCATAACTCAAAAGTTTGACCATTGATTTTTTCAATCTCCATCCTAGTAATTATACTTGAAAAAATTCTCACACATAGAGTTCCCCACTCAAACAATAATTTAATCACATGTTAAAGAAACCCTAAATATTCAAATAAATCTAAGGAAAATATATGATACCAAATAAATAGAAAATATATCCAATAAACTAAAATTAGATAAGTAATGCTAAAAAAATATTTAAGCTATCAAAATATGAAAAATGGCATATACACAATATTACATAATACATGCGATTCACCTAGGAAAACCCTTTTGGGTAAAAAATTCAGCATAGTAGCTCTTTTATTATATTAGATCCACTATTTAAAATATAATAATGTAATACCAATTTCTACTTTCCCCCTACTATTTATGCTAATACACATAAGCTTCAAAGTAGTATTACTATACCATGGGTACCAAAACCATGGGATGTATACAACATGGGATAAAACCACCCAAATATATGCCAATATGGCTTACACCAAATCAATGTGGGAATATTTGCCTACCTCTATGAATGTGAGTAGGCAAAATTCTTGGTCTACATTCTATTAGAGTGTAAAACATACAAATATACAACACTTTTTGAATATTTTTGTGACATCCACATGATAGATTTTGACTTGTGATAAATAACTTAGTATGCAAATTAATTTAAAAAATAAATGTGATAGTAGAAAATTTAGTTATAAAAAATAGTAAAACCAATTAATAACTTTATTTAACTAATTTTTAATCCAAAAATATGAATTCATATACTGATCAATATAATATAAACATCTCATGAATCACATGTTAATGCATAGTGTGCACTATATGTGATAGCATAAACATGTGGATAGAGTGAAAGCAAATGATATGGACCCAATGTATATTAATATTCAAAAAATGTAGCTTAGTGTCATTTATGGATATATGAATTTGTATGCCCTCAATGAGCAAGAACAAATGTTTGCTCATGTAGCATGTAGAAGTAATATCATGCAATCATGTAAGCCAACATTAAAGATAATGTATGTGTATATAAACAATATGTAAGAATGAGTAAGGATCATGCCACAAAATATGTGTATGGTAGTCATTATAGGATGACTACAATGTATATTTAGATTAGGATAGATAATCAAAATGTAAGGGATAAATCAAAAAACCCAATAATAGAAGAGTGAATTATATAATAGCATATGCCACATGTGTCTAGATATAATAATAAAGAAGATTAGTATATATGAGGGAGTTATACATATAGTATAAAATATTGCATCTTAAATAATGATTTGGTCAATAGGATTTTCCCATGGAGTTCCTACATAACATATGTAATCACCTTTTAAATTTATGTTAGGAAACCAATTTAGATGAGATGTTGATGTGTAGGTCCTATGTCATTGGGAGTGTTTTACCAATCTTATGAATAATCATAATCATCTTCTTTGTCCTAAAATTATGGTATGCCACTCTTATCATTATTTATATTTGTTTATGTAAACCAATTGCACCATATTATGGTATTGAATTCTTTGATTTATTTTGCTTTGCCATATGTGTTATATCATGTTATTCCTATTTGATTATATTACATATTTTTAATAGAATTCTAGATAATTTTTTTCCTTAGTTTGTTCTTTATCAATACTTTCATCCTATATTTAAACTATAACCATTATAACTTCATGCTCAAAAGTTAAATAGTCATGATATTTACCCAATGTTATCCCCATTGATCTCATCCATGATTTTCATAATTTTACATTTCTTTGATATAAGTTAGGGTCAATGTGAAATATTAAAAAACATGTTTTTGACCAAAGTTTTAATAGCAAATCAATGGATCCAATGTAACATTAATGACCAATAATATTATCTAAATGTTGACTATCATACCCAAGATGTTCGAGAATTGTCATGCTACATATATTGTCTTAATTAAAAGATGTAATATCGACATTGGAACATTTATTTTTATCGATGTGAATATTAAGAATCAAAGGCTCTATATATGAAGAAAACTTTTGGTTGACACTTTTAGAACCACATTGGCCATATTTGGATGTCTTTCTTTTGAATTTCATTTGTGAGAACCCCTTTATTGATGATAATTTCTCTCTTATCTTGATTTTATTTTTGAAAATTTTATTTTAGTGATTGATCTTGTAGTAACTTATACTTTTTAATTTTTTTCATTTTTCTTTTATCTTAATGTAACCTTTATTTTCCATCATGTTACTTTTGTAACCTTTCTTGTTCTATTTTGTTTTTTTGCAATCATTCTTTTTCAATTTTTTATTTTGATAACTTATCCATTTCTCATTACTCATTTTATAACTACTAATTTTTGAGGTGTTCATTTTATTTTGCTTGCAATTATCCTTTATAAGGTGTACCATTAATTTCTCATGTTGAGGGTTGTACATATGTGTAATTTGGCCTCAAGTGTAACACTTCGATAAAAATATTTAATTTTCTCTTGCTATTTTTGTGAATTAAAACTATAACAATTTTCTACACTTTGATTATGTTGACTATTTTAAAATACAACACCTATAGGTGTAAATAGAATATGAGGTAAGTCCTCATCTAGGTCAATAGAAATAAAATTTGACTTATGAAATTTGTCAGATATTATATATTACATATCATCATCACCATCATAATAATATATAAATATATAGTTGGTATCTTTAAAATTGATCAAAAGAGGGAGATCTATTATTTTTTCCCTTTCATTATATAGTAACTAGTAGTGCTTTATGTGTATCTTATTTGATGATCATGGTTAGTACCTTATCATGATCTAAAATTTATTCACCCACCTCGTATGTATGCATCTAATCAAGTGGGATGGGTTATGCATGTGGTATAATATAATTATATTCATATTATGATTGAGTCATCTTACATTATCTAAAAGGAGTGTTATTTGATAGAATTGTATAGTCATGTCTATGATATATAAATTTGATGTATCTATTGAATGTAGATGGTACAACCTCCATTGCATGAATCCAAAGTCACCCAAAAAGTAAGTTGTAGTGTAAATGGTTAGGCATGACTTGAAAAATAGTATGCATCATCATGGGACATACCAATAAATCCAATGTGATAGTTCCAAGTGTTTTACGTGGAATGTTGACGAATCCCTTGATATTATGTTCTTAATTTTGAATGTTGTTATTATTAATACTTAATTTATATAAGACAAAAAAGATGCAAATATTCATCCTAAACCATTTTCATTCAATTCATGCTTAAAAATATTTTAGTGCACATGAAATTCAATGAATAGTGTAATATCTTAATCTATGATATGCTTAAGAAGTAAATCTTTCTTCTCAAAGGTGATGACATTTTTTATGTTATTAATTATATTCATGATAAAATTAAATGATGTTGGTTGTGTATCACTATGAAGATTTTTATCATATAACACTTCATTTAATATATCTTTGTAGATTATTGATCTCTTTAATAACTCCAAAATAGAAATTTTAGTAGTGGTATTTTGTAGTTGACTGATTATATCATAACTCTTAGATTGATTAATTTTTATTGTGGGAGGTGGAGGGGGTTGAGGAGGAACATATTGACCACCTTAATTTTGTCATAGTGGATGAGGTACATGCCCTCATAGATTGTGTGCTTATAATACTACTACTCAAATTATTATACTTGTAATAGTTTAGAGAAGTGTAAAAATAGAGTGAAGGTATAGAGTAAATATATTTTAGGATCTATAAAGGCTATTTTGATTATATTTATATTAATAAAGGATGTTAGAGTAGGAAAAATATGAGTCTTATTTACTATGAATGAGGATATATAATAAATTTAATTTGTGAATGTATAATTTAATTAACTTCACATAATACTAACCTTTATGCATATTATTTCTAATTGAAGTTAAATTTGAATCGCATAACTATTTATAATAAAGTTATAAAATTTATGTCAACATTTGGTGGTGACACATAGAATCTAGTTAACTAATGTCTAGATGGATGTATCCATTGGATTTTTTTAATCCAACTTTATTATAAATCAAAGAGTGGTGGGAATAAATACTTAAAAAATCTACTTTAAAATCAAACAAACTAGAGATTCATTACCTAAAGAAAGGCATCCTTCTTTATGTCACACAAACAAGAATTGTAGGCCACCTTTGTGGAATTTTTATGGCCTTGGATATTAAAATAGACTAAAAATATATAAGTATAAAATATTAATATTAATAAACTAATTTAGTGTAATTTATAAAAACTTGATTCACTCAATAACATTAACACAACTTGGACTTGTGATATTAAAATTTGATTAGAGACTATAATTGATTCAATCTCAATATTTTGGGTTTTCAAAAATGGAAAAGATTTGACACAAAGAAAGATAAGTTTATCAAAGGTGAAAGAGAATGGTTCTTAATCATGGTACCAATATTAATTGATAATATATTTTTGGATAAAGGGTTGGTAAGAGAATGAAAAATTTTTCTTTAGGGGATAGGCACATGAGGGATGATGTGCTTGAAGAAGGGTGATCCTAAAAACATGTAACTTAACATAATATTTAGTATAAATGGTTGGGGTAGGTTAAATAATATTTACAAGGCTAGGTGGAAGGAATAAGTTAGTTAATATATAAGTATAATGATATTAGTAAGAGAGTAAATCAAAGAGGTTATAGATAAAGAAAATGATGAATGAAGAAATATATTGAAGAAGAGAGGATTAGATCAGAGGCTAGGAAAGATATACAAAATAAAGAAATATAATCTAGGATATTAAGGGAAAATAGGACAATAAAATCCATGAATATGGCCTCCACTAGTGGAGATCCCCATATTGAAAATTAGGATGTTATTTCTTTAATAAAAATAAATGAGTTAACATTAGTACAACTAGAAGACATAGTGTAAGTTAGTAAAATCAATATAATAGAAGAGATATCATACCACACACCATAGAAATCAATGAATGATATGTGACAAGTGTTATCATAGTTAGTTGCACTAATGGGAAGATCCAAACTATTTAAAACCTTAGGTACAATAGACCAGTTGGTGGTGATAGGAATAAACCACAATGGATGATGCATAGAAATTAGTAAGGGAAGACATGAAGAAAATAAAATATAAGATACATATAAATAATATAATATAATTATAATATGAAACCAAGAAAAGAGGTTTTAACAATTGAATAAGGGAGTAAAATATGAGAAAATCAAGAAGAAACAACACATAGTCATAGAATAAAATAACAAATAGATGTTGGGAAAAATACTGACATTAGGAAAGTAAAATAAAGGAGATAAAAGAGAGAAATATATAAGAAATTATATTAGGAAAGGATCAAATAATCGGTGAGAATACTAGGAAAGAAGATAAGGTAGAGATAGAAGATTATAAAGAAGATACTAGAAGTGACACCCCATTTAAAGAACCCAACTACAAGATACCCCATGAGGAGTGAACCCTTTGTACCAAAGGACATTCCCCATAATAATTCCCATTAGACATGAAGAAATACATATAGGATAAGAAGTAAATACTATCTATCAAAGTTTCAATTAAAAATAGAAAGCAAAAGTTAGTTTTTTTAGCATCAAGCAAAGATCTTAGGAAAAAATATGTTAAAAATAAGTAAAATGGGATAAATGATGAATCAGAACACTGGCCAAACAACAAAAAGATAATCAAACAAGAATCCCAAGTAGTGCTTCTCAAATAAGCACACTTAGTAATTAGATAATTGGTATTACAAACACACAATCTAATAATCCTAAGATGGCATGTAACATAATGAAATTGTCCTTATTTGGAAACGACATTAAAGATGTTTTTATTAAGAGGTACAAGTGGGTTTTGAAGGGGCCCTAACCATACATAAAAAATTTATGCAAGGTTAGAAACCTTATAGACATGTATGCCTGAAGAAGTAGGAATACAAAGGAACGTAGAACAACCCATACATAGCTTGTTGATGCATTTTTTATGCACACCACAGTCATTGAGGTAGCCTCTAACATTTTAGGATATCAATAGAGGTAAACTCCAATCTAGGGCATGAGTTTCAGGTATGTGGTTTGAAAAACCTATTGATGAAATAGATGGTAGGGCATGCAGGTTATTAACAAGGTTTTTTGGATGGCTGTATGGTTCCTAAAGGGTAGTGAATTCCTACGTGAGTTAGATGGGTGGTTGGTTTCTAATCTAAAGTGGGTATATCTAAAAATAAAAAAAATTAAAAAAAGAGGGAAGGGTAAGGCAAAAAAAAGACTCTATGGTTTTAAGGAATCACCTCATTGACTAGTTTCTAAATGGAAAAGTGCTTTCAAAACCTATGCATGTTACAAGCAACTATTGCACACACACAGTTAGGCACAATTTATATGTCTAAGGGAATATTGATATAGGAAACTCATAAGCCTTAGTCAAAGGTTTCCATTTTTAGAGTAGTTATTTCATACCCTTAATAAGGATATTATGGCTTGGGATAATGAGGTATTTGAGGTAGATTTTGCACACACACATAAAACTATAATAAAAAAACACTCATACGCATTTAAAATTATGAATCAATTAACTTAATTACCAATAATCAATGTAATTTTCTAATCCTTCAATAGATTTTGCATATCTAAGACTAGCATATCAATCAAGACAAGAAATAAATCATTATATCTATTGCACTATAAAAATTATTGAATCATACAACCAAAAAGATAAGACTAGTTACACAGAAATTGGAGAGAGAATAAGAAAACACATTTGCTAACAAACGAAACTGATTCTACTCTTTTATATTGAAAATTTTCCCACCCTTCCAACTAGTCGATTATAATTGTTTAAATACACTTAGATAACGGGTAACCTTATCCTCCAAGTCCATATAAAGTCATTCCATGTGATAGTCAAAACTTGAGTTCTAATTGTGGTTAAAACCGTATAAGAGTCTACTTATAGTTATCAGTTTAAGTTAGCCTTTACAAAAGTTATGCAACATGTGCATGTATAAAGAGGGGGAAATTTTACAATTCTAGCTTGAACTACATGAAAAAAAAATATATGCATGATAATACCTTCTCTTATAGGTTGTGGGAAAAACCTATTAGATATTTTAAGTTAGCCACTTTTAATGGAACTTAGACATGTGTTAAGGACAAGTGTCCCTTTAACAATGCCTTAGAACCAATGACACTATCTAACTATGACTAATCTAATCATAACTATGTGTTTTATGTTGGCCTTACCTTATAGAATAGAATATTCCTTCTCAAAATATTATATAAACTTAGTTAACAAAAAAATATTCCTTATCTAATTTAACTGCAACACCCAAAAGTTTAAGTGTCAAAAGAACCCCATATTTTGTCTATGTGGCAATGCCCATGTCCAACTATCAATTTGATTTTTAAAAGTAATCATTATTGCCTTTCAACACATGTCCCTACTTCAGGTTCCCTCAGTTGGATCAATTTTGCACTATTGATCTTCATCTCTGGGCTCATGAAAACATGCCATGTGTCACTTTTCTACTAACTCTGGGACCTTTAAAAAGTCCCACTAATCTCACACCATTGGATTTATTTTTATGAATCAAAGTAGTTTATTGATCTTAAGATTATATGAATCCAATTGGCTATCTTAAAAGTGATGTCTACGCACCTATAATTTAAAGTTCATATGACCATCAATGACATTCACATGACTGTCAATTTTTAAACCCCAATGGATAATTATTGATCTTAATTTTGACATTTGTGTACCCATCATTTGAAATTTACATGAATGTCTTTGATGTCCACATGACCATCAATCTTTGAATCCTAATTTTTAATTTTGAGCGTAATATTAATGTTTGTGTGCCCATCATTTGACGTCTATGTGACCCTTAATGATGTCTACACAATCATCACACTTTGAATTTGACTTTATGTGCAAGCTTGACACCTATCACTTCTTCAAGACTCCTTACAATCATAAAATAAATTGACTTAGCATATAAATTTAAACTAAAGTCTTTAGGACATGAATCTAACCTAAGGTTTTATTCATGTTATTAAACATGGAAAAAAACCTTAATATTAAGTCCTTCACTAAGTTTTTAAAACCAAAATGCTTGTGTTATGCCACTTGGTAGCTCTGTGGGGCTTCTATGCTGTTTAATTGTTGACCCTAATTCTTCTTTTGAGTCATTATATTTCTATAATAGGCTCCTGTGATGGTGATACTTATCAATCTCGTAGAGCTTCATAGATTTACATTTACACCATGCCCTCACTTTGTTGGATGAATTATATTAGGATCCCACGATGGTGACACTTATCACTCTTATAGATCTTTTAGTTTATGATGATTTTTCAACTTGATCTTGTGCTATTGGATGAACCAAGGCTAAGTAAATGCATGCCATAGGATCTATGATCATAACTTTAAAGATATAAGTTAATAGTTGGGAAATATATAAAGCATAGTCTAAAGTTTTGTTTGTATTTAATAAAATATGATTTGAAACTTAGTAAGGCTTAATTTAAGATTATAATAAAATATCTCCCTGCATAAATCAGACCTCGTGAACCATAAAAGTACCTATCATAGAGATTTTATCCTAAGGTCTGATTTGTATTAATAAATATGATTAGGACCTAGGATAGAATCTTAATATAATAAAGTGCTATCTAGTAATTTTGACCCTACGTAAATTTTTAATTTATTTCAAAAGGACTTTAGGCTAAAAAATTTAGGCCAAAGTTTTTTTAACTTGATTTTAAATATAGATTCAATTTAATCAATAAGATACCAAGGGTTAATTAAAAAAAAGAGTCAATTTAGCATTAAGATATAAAACCCTAGGTAGTGTTCACAGCAATGAAACCCAATTAAACCTGTAACATAGAAACATAAGAATCTAAGGTAAACAATATTAGATGAAGTAAAATGAAGCTTACATGATAATAGACACCTGTAAATTAGATCAACACAAGATATTCAATACTATTTCCTGATCAAGTTAAATATTCAGTTTAAAGCACAAATTTGCATAATTTGAAACAAGGGTTCCCATTTTCATAAAAGGGGTGTGTTGGGTACAACAAATGGAGACTCACAGGGGAATACTCTTGAGTATTCAAGAACCCATAAATTTGGTTATCAATATTTAAATGAATCATGAAGTATGTCATATGAAAATACTTAAATTAGAAACATGAAAAAGAGTCCTAAGTAGATTCACACAACATACTTGCCTCCCAATTTTTTGGATCTATGTGTGTCAAATGTGTAATTCATTTAACTCTCACTATGATGAGTTTTTATAATGCTTGATGAAGTTTTAGGATTCATTATAGTTTCTCTTAAAGGTCATTAAATCAAGGGAATCTCAAGCATTGATCTACTGCCAGCCAAGGATCCATAACCCTACCATAGATACTTTAGGCTTCTTTTCTTCTCTCTCTATTATTTTCTCTTAACCATGATGCATGGTATATTGACATTCTTTCATCATGTGAGCCTTTTGATTTTATTTTGATATTTTTGAACTCATTAGTTATTTTCTTCTTTTGTTTTTATTTTGTTTTTGAATGAAAATAGAAGAAATGGAACCCTAGTGAGTTAGTATAATTATAAAACAAGTCATTATCAGAATGTTCCTACTAGCCACACCTATACCCAAAATTATCATTTCCAATAGGTATTTAATGTGATAAGTGAATTTTATCCAATAAAATAAGAAAAAATTCTAAATTTTTATGAAGTAATCTAAGATCAACTTCCATATACCTGGTAAAAGTATTTAATTATGAAAATATATAGAATGGATAATGATTACATACCTTTATCCTGAAGACTCAAAATATAGAAATATTCCCTATCTATAAACAAGTCCCAAATTGCCATTTTATAATTTCCCCCTTTATACACCTCTATTTAAGCATAAGCTCAGTTGGTTTGGAGTTTTAGCCTAGTTATGATTAGAGCAAACATAGTTTAGATTACTAAAGAAAGCATTAAAAATAACTAATCTAAAAAGCAGGAAATCTAGTCTAAGAAAGTAGGAAACTAAATTAAAAAATTAGGAAATCTAATATAAGAATTAAGTAAATATAATCTAATCCTAAAGCTACACTTATCTATCCCTCATGAATCAGTAATATCCATAGATGACAGAACCCTAAAGTAGTACTTTAAGAACTATCCATTGAATGGATATGTAAGCTCATTGCCTTGTTGGTCATTTAAACAAAATGCATTGTTGCCTATGCTCTCAAAAATCTGGTATGGTCTAATACATAATGGGGTAAAATTATCATGTTATCCTTTATTCTCATGGGATTTATCCAAAATTAGTACTAGATCTAGAATCTTGAATGCTTTGACCTTCACTCTCTTATCAAACCACCTCTTGACTATATCCTAGTGTTTGTTGAATGTCTATAAGGCCTCAATCCTTGAATCTTTCATTTATGTGATATCCAGCAATCTTGACTCTATTTCATTACACAAATACATATAATCCTACATGAACTAATAAATGGGTAACTTCAACATAATTAGGAATGCAGTCTTGCATCAATACACTAATAGATAGGGTGAAGATTTAAAGGCTTGTTTTTATCTTGTTCGATCTACCCAAAGAGCACACTTCAATAAGATATTCTAGTCCCTGAGCTTATCCCCTATTGATTTCTTAATTGCATCTATCATATTAATGTTTTTTGATTTTACTAGTCTATTTCCTCAAGGGTAATGGTTAGAAGACGGCCTGATAATAATCTGGTTGTTGTGTGCCCACTCAATAAATTTTGATGATATAAAAGCCAATCTATTTGCATAAACCAAAGAAATAGGCATGCCAAATATGGTTGTTATGTGTTCCTCTAAAAAGTGTATCACATCTTGTGCTCTAAAATTATTTATGGTTATGGATTCAGTCCATCTAGTGTAGTAGTCATTAGTAGTAAGCATAAATTTATGGCCTACTAAGGAATTTGGGTTGATGATGCCAATGAATTCTAAACCCCATTAGTTAAATGGCCTTCCTTCAATAACTAAATATAAAGCCATTTCTACATGTACTTCCCTTTTGGCTAAATATAAGCATTTGTGGCATGTCCTCATATGAGAGTGAGCATTCTTGAACACTATTGGCCAATAATATCCCATTCTTAAGATCTTTTGGGCTATGGTATTCAAAAAAGAATGACCACTACCTATTTTTTATGCAAGTTTTCTAAAATTTCTTTATCTTCCTCTTTAGATACATACTTGAGGTAAATACCTTCATAGTTTATTCTATAGAAAACTCCCTTCTTGATCATGTAATGAGCATATTTGAGCCTCAAATCTCTTATTCTCTCTCTATTGAGCTCTAGGGAGAAATTTAATGTAAGTAAATACTGTATGATATTGTCATATCATTCTCCTTTAGACACTTGAGCCTCACATATCTCTTCAATAGTGATGCATGGATCAAGTTCAATTATGAGATAAATGATGCCTTGACCTTAGACAATTTTTGCAAGCTTGATTTCTATATCAAATTCTTTTAATTTTGCCATCCATGTGTCCTAACAGTCTCCTAATTCATTCTATTATAGGGTGAGATTGATAATGGGATCAGGCACAATGGTAATGAATTTATTCCTAAAAATGTAATGTCAAAATTTATTCATTACTTTGACAAGGGTGAAAATATATTTGCCAATCATAGAGTATATGAGCTCTGCATCTTTCATATTTATGCTCATGAACACAATTGGATGATCAGTTTCATCCTTATTCTACATTATGACAACATCAATTATATGCTCTAAATTGAATGAATACAGGTATAAATATTTTATGAAATCTAGGCTGATCAATACTAGAGAAAATAATATTGCATCTTTAATGTCCTAAAAGGACTTTCAGGCTTCAACCATCCATTCTATTTTTGCATCTTGCTTGAACATGGCATTTAGAGGCCTAACAATTTTTGAAAATCCTAAGATGAACTTCCTTATGAAGTTAGTCTTTCTAAAGAATGATTTGAGCTTCTTCTTTCTATTTGGTGATGTAACCCTTGAAATTCATTGAATTCTATTTGGATCAATGGTGATCCCATCCTTGGTGATGATGTGTCCCAAGAGCTTACCTTTAACGACTCTAAATATGCTCTTTTTTGGGTTCAATGAAACACCAAACCTTTTGTATCTCTTGATTATGGATTAGAGGTGGCCTATATGACCATCCCTATTCTTTGAGAACATCATAAGATCATCCATGTAAATGATTATGATTTTTTATGTCAGTCCTTTGAATGCATGATCCATAGCATGATGGAATGTTACTTCCATGTTTATTATCAAACAACATCCTTTTATACATGCAAGTTCCCCATTTCATGGTAAGTGTTATCTTTATTTTGTCTTTAGATTCCACCAGTACTTGATTATAGCTTGAAAATCCATCCAAGTAGGACATCATTCTAGAACCACTTACTATCTATATAACCTCATCTAGAGAAGGGAGGGGATAATTGTCATTTTTAGAAGCCTTATTCAGGTTCTTAAAACCCACACATAGTCTGATTTCACCATTCCTCTTTATTACTTAGACCAAATTGACCACCTAGGTCAAATGTCTCATTAAAAAGATGATTTTTGTGCTTAACAACTTCTCCACTTCTCTCTTAATGAGAGGCTCCAAAATAAGATTGACTAGTCTCTAACCTCTGTTTAAATGCCTTATGATCTAGATTCAAGGGAATCATATGAGTAATGACCTATAGGTCATATACTTTCAAATCCTCATATGTCCAAATGATGACATCTTTGCAATAGATGATTAAATCCTTCATTCATTATCTCTCTTCTGGGTTGTAGTTGAGATCAATATTAACATAGCATGGGCTATGTTCATATCCTATATTTTTCTTTTTGAAATATAATTCATTAACCCTGGGCTGCCTAAGTTGTTGAGCTTGAGGGTCTATGTCAAATAACCTTTCCAAAGAGACCAACCCAGTTGGGATGAAATTTTCTTTGAGTTGGAGAATACCTTCCCTATCTAATTATTTTTGACAAAAGTGATTAATAGCCTTGTCATATATTATTTGGGACTCAAATTCCCCTGAACTGGTTAGAAACTAAATAATTTATTGGTCATAATAAAAAACATGGAAATTTTCTATGTTATCAAGAATAAAAGGACAAGGCACTAATTCAATGGAGAACCTCTTTACCTTGAATTATTAGAGGGGCTCTAGATTAGTAACAACAATAACTAGTGAATTGGTCACTTGATTTTACTCTCTAGGAAGGGCTATTATGTTGAAAGCTTTAAATATTTCAATTAGGTCCCATGCTTTATGCTTGTATCCTTTCAAATAAGACAACTTACATTGGTATTTATTTTTTACTTGGTTGAATACCATCTTTGAGTCACCAAATACTCATACTTGCTTTACATTATTCTTAAGTGTGAATTGTAATCTTAGAATCAAAGCTTCATACTTAGCTCTATTATTTGTGCATAGAAATTTCAATTTGTATGCTGACAAGAAATTTTTACCTTGTGGATCCATCAACTTTATTCCCACAACTGATCCTTGCTCAGATCTAGTTTCATCAAAGTGTAAAGTCTATAGCTATGTGAAACCTTTAGGCTCTAGATTATATACTTGATTTTGAGTAGTAAAAGTGTAAACACCAAGGCTAGGAGACTCATACTTTACCTCTTCATTCTTGATGTTGTATTCCATGATGGGATACTTCATTTTAGGCTCTCTATAAATTCTAATTTGATTTTAAACTCCTCTCCATGGTAGCCATATATGAGAGAAATATGTATAAAGATATTCATTGAGTGTTTTGGACCAGTTTCTACTTAGCAGTAGTCTATAGCCTTCAGGTATGTATACCACCAAGATATCAATGGTCATCTGAACACATAATTTAGATGCTACTTGGATATGTAAGTCACTTATTTCACTAACTATAGTCACTGCTATCTTGTCTAATTGTGAAATTGTCCTCTTTAAAGGGCTTGGTGTCAAAATAAGCTTTTAACATATGGAAGTAGGCATGATAGTTATAGAATCTCCAAAATCAACTAAATAATTATGAATATTCTTATCAAATATCTTAATAGTAAAAAAAAGGGTGGAACTTCTTGCTTGATCTTGTAAATAACATTGGTGTTAGATGATTTTGATTTATCCATAGATGATTTCACTTTCTCCATAGGTGTCTTCCCTATAATAGACTTATAGAGCAACTCTTTTTATTCAGTAATTTGAGCTAACTCATGAAGAGT